>NW_019379469.1:387234-398379 GCF_000648655.2 Copidosoma floridanum | reverse complement strand
ATTTAAAATTTTTCTTTTTTGGTTGCATCTTAACTAGAATTCGTCGCAAATTAACACTGGTTTTTTTTTTTTATCTAATCATCATGTGATTGAAAAAAGAGACGTCACAACTCGGAAGCAATTTGCATTATATTGGTGCTTTTAGGTATCATTTGTAAAAGCGCACTTAAAGATAATAAGGCGTGAAGAAAAATAAGCGATGAAGCATACACCGATAATAGCAACTTGATTGACATATTTTATCACGTTATCTAACTAAATTATTTGCTTGCTATTAGAAAAAAACAAAAAATAATTAATCGTACTGTATAAAAAAATTGTACGTTTTGTTTTTGTTTATCAAGCAACACTGCAAAGCTCGCGGTAAGCTTGGAACTATTAGTAAATTTTAATGCTTATAAAAAAAAGTAAGTGTTGAAAAATTACAATAAATTGTGAAAAATATACTGATTTTCTACGTTTTATTGTTGATTATGTTAACTCTTCCCAGAATTATTGCAGTTAAATGTAATGTAACGATACACTTTGATTTAATAAAATTACTAAAATTTTAACTAATAATACCGTTTATAGAAGCCCAATGTCTTTAAGTATGCTTTTGAATTCTTTAACCCGTTTTTATGTGAATTTTTTCTATACGTTACTTATTCAAGAAAAATTATAAAATTTTATTATTCTAAGAGTTTGACTCAAAAACAAAATTTTTTTTAATAGACATTAACATTCGTATCATGAATTTCTCAAAGTATTAGTTAAAAAACAATATTTGTCGGCAGGATTTTATTTAAAATTCCCAGAAAAAGTTATTTTAAATGTTATCGTTATATCTGCCACTAATTTTCATGGATATTTATAATAGTATGAGGGTTTTTACAGATAGTAATAAAACTCGTCAAAATGATTGTCGAGAAATAAGACATTATTGTTTAAAATTTTTTTGTTAATATCCGTATTTCTAGTGCTAGTCACAAAACTGATATTAAAAAATACAAAAATTCATGTCACACAAAAAGTTACCAAAAATCAAAAACACTAAGTTACTACCTGAGATTATTTTAAATAAAACAAAAGCACTATACTTTTTCCACGTTATTGTAACTATATTGTCAAAAATAAAAATCCATCAAAGTATCGAATTCGATCGCGAAAAACAAAGCTCTCTTTTGATTACATTTTATAACGCAAATTTTAGTTCTTTTTTTTTTTTTTCTTTAATTTTTAGTTTACTAATAGATACTCAAAAATTCAGTGCTTACATTTACGTGTCCTTAGAAATAGAAGATGATAGGCAAGATTTATAGAGAAGGCAGATCGTGTGTTCGTGGAAAAAGAGAGAGAGAGAGAGAGAGATTTTGTCCTGGAGAGAGTATCTGGTGTGTACCTGATTGCCGTCGTAAGTCCAGGATCCGAACTTCATTTCACAGTGTTGATCGTCAAAGGGGAACCAAGCGATGTCTATCTTGCATGTGCTCTTGAAGATGCCCGGAGGGACGTACAGGCAACTGCCGTTATGCGTGACCACCACGTTTGTTTGGAACGTCCCGTCGAAACCCTCCTCCGCACTATACGTATTTTTATCAAGAGGTTAAACGACTTTTTTTTGCCTACGATATTAATTTTACAAATAGATATTCTTTGATTTTGACCTCATTTTTTCATGTTTGTATTATATTCTGATTTTTTTTTTTTTTTTTTTTTTTTTTTTTTTTTTTTTTTTTTTTTTTTTTTTTTTTTGCCCTCCAACAGTCATTTTACTTAAGCTTCAGATTTCGTTGTTTGTTGTTACAAAAATTACGCGTTCACGAGGCGTACAAAGGGAAACGCAATCGAAATCGCGTACGCGATAAAAGCCCGAATCATCGGCCAAGACGAGGAGGGAAACGGGTGGTCCGGCGAACGTATGATTTGTCCACAAGCGTTTCGTCCCTGGACGGTTGCCATGGCAACGGGAAGACAACCCTCGGCTTATTATTTCAATTTCCCGAGTCTTTTCGGACACCGCGCATATACATATATTTATACACATACACCGGGTAACGCGTTTAAAAAACAACACGTGCTTCGCAGATTATTTTATCGAACGCGAGCGCTGATGGAAAAAAAAAAACGAACACTTCATCCGGTGTGGAATGGACATTTACGAAAGGGACACGTGGAAATTTTAATTTTACCCGGACTATATACGGGACGTGACTGCCCGTCGATGCGTTGGCTTATCGTGTATATTTACTGTGTTTTTTTTTTCTTTGAAAATTCATTGCGCCGCAGTATTCAATGTTTGAGGATTTAAGTGCGTTTCTCTCACCTTCTTGGAGGAAAAAAAAAAAAAAAAAAAAAAAAACAAATGATTCCTCAAAAGGTATACACACCTGCATCAGAAGCGCGTGTCCGTTGTGTATGGGATTCCTCAGCTGGAAGGCAAAGACCGCGTCGGCGTTCATAGCTCGGCAGCGGTCACGTATCTCGTTGGGTGTGAGCCGATACTCGTCGAGATTGTCGTTCCAGCGTATGCGCTCGAAAACCTCGAGTTCGCCACCGAGCAGCCAGTCACCCGACTCCAGGACCATCCTCACGCTCGGGTGGCCCGGATTACTCGTACCAAACTGCCAGCCGCATCGCTCCTCCTTCCGGTGAAAGTAGAACTCTGGACGACGGAGGATCGCCAGATCGGCCTTNACAGGCAAGTAGTTTTTGTTTTGATTTTGTGTATATATACATGTAATGAGTCAACAGCTATTGAAAGTAAATACAAGAGCAAGTTATATATTAAAGTAAAATTTGAAACACGAGGGGCGTCTCTTAGTTATTTGAGGCACTTTGCAACGCAAATTTTAAAAGTCAGGACATTTGGCAGCTCTAAATTTAAAATATTGAAACATCTTTGAAGAACTCCATCTTACTCTGAGTTGAATTTACTGAAACTCGGATATTCAAGGACGTCAACAAAAAAACTTGACACGTTTTAAACTCAAAAAAAACAAAAAAAAAAAACGTAAACAATAACATAATTATATTATTTCCATGTTTTTCGAGCTATCATTAGATCACCAATGCTTCAACAAAAGCGCCAAAACAGAATATCCTCCTCCAATTTTAGTTCCAGTTATTGCCGCATGGCGCTCCATCACATTGATTGCAAAATCCAAAATGGCGCAAAATTATTATTTATTTTTTTTTTTTCGAACACATATTAAAATGGGACTGGTTTTAGTTTCAACTTCTGCCCCCTCATTTGTTATTGCACAGGCTCTTCGGCGCTATAGTAGTCGCGGCAACCGCAACAGTTGAGAGAAAGAAAGAGAGAGAAAATATTAATGATTGCGAAAGAGACAGAGAGAGAGAACGAGACTCGGAGGGGGGAGCACACAAAATATATGACACCTCACATTCGTATCCCACGCGCCACCCCACCTTAACCCTCGTCCCTAATTGCTATTGCAACAGAGCACCTTGATCGACACTAGCACCCATAATCAACCACGTAACCGGATACTGTTACAGTTTTCAGTTGTTACTTCACGGATGACCGAGTATACGTATACGATCGACAAAAAAAAAAAAAAAAAAAAAAAAAAAAAAAAAATCCTTTCTCAACGATTTTTGGGATTTTGAAAATAAATTCTAATAGTCCAAATTTTTTTATGGTGTTTATAATTATTTCTATGGTTAAAGTGCCTCAATTCCAAATCCAAATATCGATTTATAAATTTATAAAAGATTTATAAATTTAATCGTTTGTTCAATTGAAAAAATGGATTCCATTTGTTTACTTTTTACATAAAAAAATGTAAAAGGTATCACGTCTCTTATTCATGTTGCGCGTGCTAATTAATATTTAACTAAAATTCAAGTAATCACAGAATCGGATGTTTCCATGATTAAATGAACAAATTAAATAATACCTGATAAAAAAAAAACATTTTTTTGTTTTAAACCTAAAATTTCAATTAAAACACAAAGATTTGGAATTTACGCTGTTGTACGGTTAGGAAGGAAAATGTCGTAGATGTGAGAGGACGTGAGCAATAGCTCAATCGATTGAAAAAAGAAAAATAATCATCCTATGCTTTCCTCTTAATCATATCAACGACATTATCCCTGATTATTATATAAACGATCGATTAAGTAAGAAACTATGACTAGATTAATTAAATTTAGTGCAATGTTATGATGACGCTGTAAAAATAATGTAAAATAGAAACTTAAATATATCTGGATGATTGTAAAATTCCCTGGTATTAGAGTCTAATTTTTAACAATTTTTCAACTACGATTGACCAACAGTTTCATTATATTTAAGTAATATAAATATCATACAGTTTTTTGAATTTTCGTATCAGCTATAGAGTTGGAAACTTTTAGCCAACGTAGTTTCACGATGTAAAAATAAATAAATAAATAAATATTAATTTTGTGACATTAAAATTGTAAATTAAAAATACGGTGGTTATTTAGCATGTTTACAAATATAAAATTGAGTGGCTAAATGATGATAACTTTTGTTTCGACTACGTAATCCGCATATTATGCTACAGAACTCAAGCGAGTCATTCGGTTGATGCATGGTATCGCTTAAAATGCTTGTATATACTGGAAAAGCTGGAAAAACTACTTATTTAAATACATGAGTTGATTCGAATCGTATTGGTAAATGGTTTACAGTAACAACCAAGCGATTCCTCATTAGAAAAGATGTCACTACTGATGGGGTTTGTCACTACGTTCAAAAGGGTACTTAACGTTTATTTACAAATTAGAAGAATAGGATAGTCATATATATAATATCATACAAGTATTTATGTAAAGATACATGTATACATATATTTACATAACTTAAATAATCTTTGAATACTGTGCCGAAAATAGTTTTCTAGCAAAGAGCCAAAAAAAAAAAGACATGCATAATGTAGAGATAATATTAAGTAAAATTGCAAATGCAAAGCAAAATTTGGTTAGTAAATTACGTACCCTATGTTATTTTTTAAATTTAAATATCTATATCATTCAATCAAATACAGTAAAATATTTTTTTAAGAATTCGTACATTTGTGCAACTACTTGATTGTATTTAATTTAATTAAAATTTATAAAATTATATTAACAAATAATGCCCAATATGGAGTAAAATGAAATTCGTGTCATTTTGAATTTTTTAACCAATACAAATGTACGCATACTTGGAAGAAATGAAAGAAAAGGGTTCAATCAACTAAGAATTAGATAATAAAATTAACAATTGAGGAGCTTAATTTGGTATGTATAAATATTGATATGAATATGTATAAAGTCGGTCTTCTCGGCAACCCTTACGTCGTACTGTGGAGAGATATTCTGAAACATTCTAAAGTCCATAAAGCCATAAATCGTTCGGAAGTATTGTTTGTTATTTTAACTCGAGTTTTTTATTATTATTATTTTTTTTTTTTCTTTAAAGTTACTGTCACAAACTTGAAAAACTGATACATTGGTCTTACTCTGGAGCGTAAAATTTTCCAACTAGGATTACGCCGTCATTTGCATCTTCGATAATCAGAGAATAAAGACACCAAGGCTAAAAGTACGGCAATTCATCAAACCAATCGGACATTTGTCCTCTTTTTTTTTTGCCAATAAGGAGGATGCCACATCGGTGGGAAGATGAATTTAAATTGCCTCCTTTTTTCCTCGCATCAGAGAACTCGAAGTGTTTACCTGTTGTACATCAAAACGTCCGGCTTCCAGAGCTTGTTCGGCGTTATCCGCAAATCCTTGACCCCACCGAACTCGGACTCGTTCCACTGCAGGTTGTAGTCGTTCCATTCCTACAACACACAACGTTAAACTTGCTTTCACAGTAGATCAGGTGGAAGACGCGCTGCCCTTGTTTTTTCTTGTCTTTTGTACAATTTTTTTTTTTTGACAAACGAAAAATGGAATTTTTAAAAAAATGGCACACCATGTCCAATGCACACAACGGTTGTGCATAAATTTTCGTACGCAACAACCACAAAATATTTGACTATAATATTTTTGTGCGCACAATATTTGTGCCCAAGTCAACGTACGTTTTGTGCACATCTCGTGTAAATGAAATGCTGTCTGTGTGAACAAAACTGCCCTGATTTAGACACAAATATTGTCCACAAAAAAAAAATGTAAATGAAAAAAATTTTTGGTCGTTTACCACTAGCTTGTGCATTATTTTTTGGGCAGACTATGCCCAGTGCACACAAGAATTTTTTCACACAAAATATTATGCACAAGCTAATGAAAAACGATCACAAAGTATTTTATTAACATTTTTTCGTGCACAGTATTTATTCATACACAATATTTAATTTTTATACGATGTGCACAAATATACGTTGATTTGGGCACAAATTTTGTGCCCGAAAAAATGTTAATAAAATATTTTGTGGTCTTTATTCATAATTTTGTGCAAGATATGTTGTGTACAAAAAAATATGTCCACAATCTTTGTGTACATTGGATAATAGAGTCTGCCATTTTTTGTGTGGAATAATTTATGCACAATAGTCATTGCCAAAAAAAAAATAAAAAATAAAAAATAAAAAAATAAGAAAAAGAAAAACACAAATGAAAATTCGCTCGTAACGAGTCGGAGCGAAGGTATAGGCATGGATTAAAGCATAATGTGTCTTTCTCCTCTTCAAGCCAACTGGCAAAGGTAGTTTCAAGTGCGGCTCGCGTGTATATACATGTGATGTATGCTCTTGTGCCATTACACGTGCATACTACGGACTTCTTACCGTTTTGTCTCTCTTTACTCGAAAGCAGACGACCCCTCGTGTATATCTTTGAGATATCTCGACACTGCGAGAAGTCAAGAGCCATACAGGAGGAAGAATTTTGAGAAAAAAAAAATTAAATAAAAGATAAACGTCATCGTTGCGTCCTTTCTCAACGATTTTTGGGATTTTGAAAATAAATTCTAATAGTCCAAAACTTGAAAATGTATATTTTTGTTTTTTTCCCGACTATTTTGGGGAGATAAAAAAATGTAGTGGCGTGAAAACAAAGCTTTTTTTTTTACTTCGATAACGGCAAAGGTGATCAATGACAATAAAACATCCACATTGAGGAATTTCTAATATCGTTTCTCTTACCAGTTTCAACCAAGCATTCGTTGTTAGTATTTGATTCTTTTCGTCCTGAAAATTGAATAACATTTTGTTAAGATTTTGGCGAATTAATATTTTTAAATTGACAATCGATCAAACGGACGTATGATTTCTAACGTATCGTGTATTAAAAAATTCCAAAAGCAACTGAAAAAAATTGGTATGGAATTTTTACGTGGTTACAGCGATTTAATGTAATATAAAAAAATTAATTTATATTTAACGATTGATCAAATTTTAAAAACGCAGTAGTGGCTGTTTAAAATATTTTCCCAAATTTAGCTGCATAGTATTTCCATTTGTTTACTTTTTACATAAAAAAATGTAAAAGGTATCACGTCTCTTATTCATGTTGCGCGTGCTAATTAATATTTAACTAAAATTCAAGTAATCACAGAATCGGATGTTTCCATGATTAAATGAACAAATTAAATAATACCTGATAAAAAAAAAACATTTTTTTGTTTTAANTTATGATAACTGATATTACTATTATTATCATTATTATTAGTATTATCACTATAGCAATATTCCATATTTAAAATGCAATAGTTCATTATTTAAAATGTCACAAATGATGTCATATTATTGTTATTATTATTATCATTATTCTCAATATTATCATTACAACAATAAGAATAAATAGATGGTGTGATAAATACTTACTACATCGATGATTTGTTGAAGCGTTATACCAAATTTTACTTGCAAAGGTTCGCTTTCGTTTTCGACCGGTCGTTCTAACGTGTTGTAATTTGCCAATAATTTGTTTAATAACGCTCTTTCGTAGGCTCCGCCTTGAGTATCTGAGGATCGAAAAATACGTTTTTTACGTACAAAAAACTAAGAAAAAAGAAAAATCTAAACACGTGAATTACTGTTGTGAACCGAGTCTAATTAATCAGCGAAAAAAGTCAGTATTTATTTTAACAGTTCCTTTGAAACAGTACAAAAAAAAGAACATTGGACACCCTCTAAAAAAAAAACTACTTTGCTTCATGTCTCAAGGGTCGTTCATATTTCTATTTTCTTAAAAAGCCACGAAAGAAGGAGGGAGAACTCGATGAGAAATAAGAAATTACTCTTATACTGTAGAAAGAAAAAACAATAGAAATACTAAGTATTTCGGCGGTAATTAAGTCGCGTAAGCGCTACTTTGCGACAAACAAAGGGTTACCCGGAGGGGGGGAGGGGGTGAAAGGAAAATTTGAATGAAAAGTACGTGTGCAGGAAAGAGAGAGAGATGCCGAAACAGAAAAGAAGGAAGGGCTTTTTGCGAAAGGTTCAAGAGTCGCGCATGGGGGGGAGGGGGTGAAAAAGCTTTTTCGCTCTCTCTCTCTCTCTCTCTCTCCTTTATATCCGGCCAAAAAGGGGAAAAAAGAGAGACGGCGTTGAATGATTGGAAATTGGTACGCTTGTCAAACGCCCCCCTCATTTCTCTCTCTCTTTTTTTTTTTTTTTGCCCTCCAACAGTCATTTTACTTAAGCTTCAGATTTCGTTGTTTGTTGTTACAAAAATTACGCGTTCACGAGGCGTACAAAGGGAAACGCAATCGAAATCGCGTACGCGATAAAAGCCCGAATCATCGGCCAAGACGAGGAGGGAAACGGGTGGTCCGGCGAACGTATGATTTGTCCACAAGCGTTTCGTCCCTGGACGGTTGCCATGGCAACGGGAAGACAACCCTCGGCTTATTATTTCAATTTCCCGAGTCTTTTCGGACACCGCGCATATACATATATTTATACACATACACCGGGTAACGCGTTTAAAAAACAACACGTGCTTCGCAGATTATTTTATCGAACGCGAGCGCTGATGGAAAAAAAAAAACGAACACTTCATCCGGTGTGGAATGGACATTTACGAAAGGGACACGTGGAAATTTTAATTTTACCCGGACTATATACGGGACGTGACTGCCCGTCGATGCGTTGGCTTATCGTGTATATTTACTGTGTTTTTTTTTTCTTTGAAAATTCATTGCGCCGCAGTATTCAATGTTTGAGGATTTAAGTGCGTTTCTCTCACCTTCTTGGAGGAAAAAAAAAAAAAAAAAAAAAAAAACAAATGATTCCTCAAAAGGTATACACACCTGCATCAGAAGCGCGTGTCCGTTGTGTATGGGATTCCTCAGCTGGAAGGCAAAGACCGCGTCGGCGTTCATAGCTCGGCAGCGGTCACGTATCTCGTTGGGTGTGAGCCGATACTCGTCGAGATTGTCGTTCCAGCGTATGCGCTCGAAAACCTCGAGTTCGCCACCGAGCAGCCAGTCACCCGACTCCAGGACCATCCTCACGCTCGGGTGGCCCGGATTACTCGTACCAAACTGCCAGCCGCATCGCTCCTCCTTCCGGTGAAAGTAGAACTCTGGACGACGGAGGATCGCCAGATCGGCCTTGTCGTACCTCAGACAGATGGCCGGCTGGTCCTCCAGACGGTCCTTGTCCGCCGTACTGACGGCCAACACTATGGGGATCGATTGATTGATCTCCTTGCCATCGTGCAGCAGACACTTGAGATGCTGCACCTGCAACAATTGTTTTTCGATTTCGGAGCCAGATCGAGAGATAAGAAGGTCGTTGCAGCAGATAACGCGCGACGGGCGATAAGATCGGTATCGAATCGTTGCGAGCTCTCCCGCTGACAGACGCCATGTGTAACCGATAACACACCTGGAGATACTGCTCCTCGCGCATGAAGCCCGTCAAGGGCGCGGCCCAGCCCTCGGCGAGCACCTGCATCCACTGCACGTCGACCTTGCCGATCTCGAGTTTCTGGAGGCTCAGGGCCTCGGCTCTGGCCGCTTGAAGCCTAGCAGCGGGGACGAAGAGCTCACGGACCCGCGCCCCGGGTTCAGACTCCTCGGGAATGATGTGCTTCTTTTGAAGGAACCGGACCACCCGGAGGGCCGACTCCTCGGGCGTGCAGTTGACCGTCGTGACGACGAGGTCGGGCCGCGAGGGCCGCTCGTACGACTGATCGATCCCCGTGAAACCTTTGATCGCCCCCTGGCGCGCCTTTTTGTACAGGCCTGCGTGAACGAACCGAATTGTCTTCAATTTGGGAGGATTTGTGAGAAAACAGTGTATAAATAAATGCGATGGTGGCGATACGTACCCTTGACGTCCCTGGATTCGCAGACGTCGAGCGGCGTGTCGACAAAGACCTCGAAGAACGGGAGCTCGAACTCGTTGTGGATGTTGCGAGCCATGAGCCGGTCCTCCTCGAAGGGCGAGACGAAGCTGCACAGGCATATCTGTCCACTGTCGGCGAACAACTTGGCGACCTCGGCGACGCGCCTGATGTTCTCCGTGCGATCCTCCGGGCTGAAGGTGAGGTTGCTGTTGAGGCCGGTGCGCACGTTGTCGCCGTCGAGGCCGTACGCGGCGATGCCCATGTCGACGAGACACGCCTCCAGTTGGAAGGCTATCGAGGTCTTGCCCGCTCCGGAGAGGCCCGTGAACCATACGGTGCAACCACGGAAGCCGCGCACTGTGCCCAGGGCACGGCCCCGCTTCTGGCGCGACACATGGTGCGCTTGGAAGGACACGTTCGTGCAAGTCTGCGAATAACACGTGGAGAGGCTTTTTAGGTACAACAATCGCGTTTTCAAATTTATTTACATGTTTATTGTTTTGTTTCAAGGTTTGCGATCGTGTTGGTCAGCAAGTAGTTGGTGGGACGATGTCAGATAAATAATATGTATAATCGTTAAAGTGCAAAAAGAAGAAGAAGAAATAAAAGAATTCGTACTTCGATGGAATCGTCGTTCCCGAGCGGCAGGAGTTGTCGAGATGGCATTATTTCGTTGTGCCGAACGTCGCGCGCTACTTAATTTTTTGCCACGGAATGACGGACATTTAAGAACTCACTCTCATTTTGATGCATCTTTATCTTGGCGCTCTTTGATAAGATAGATACATTTTTGATCGATGCGCATTTGATGATTAAGAGCAATGATCATCTTTTTGTTTTAATTTGTTTTTGATTTAAAAAAAAAAAAAAAAAAAACACAAACAC
>NW_019379469.1:342460-378161 GCF_000648655.2 Copidosoma floridanum | reverse complement strand
ATTTATTATTTACTGCAAAATATACAGAGAAAAACTTTTTTTATATCCGATAATAAAAATTTATTTAAGTCTACTGTTTAATTACTTTTTCAATTACTTTGACTTTTTTTCGTATAAATTGTTTTATTATTTATTTTTATAACAAAATTTTTTTTTTACACAATGCACTAAATTTTCAGCAAAAAATGTATATTTCAAATAAATGAACAAAGTACAAATGAGCAAAAAAAAAAAAAACATTAAATTGTACAGGCAAGTAGTTTTTGTTTTGATTTTGTGTATATATACATGTAATGAGTCAACAGCTATTGAAAGTAAATACAAGAGCAAGTTATATATTAAAGTAAAATTTGAAACACGAGGGGCGTCTCTTAGTTATTTGAGGCACTTTGCAACGCAAATTTTAAAAGTCAGGACATTTGGCAGCTCTAAATTTAAAATATTGAAACATCTTTGAAGAACTCCATCTTACTCTGAGTTGAATTTACTGAAACTCGGATATTCAAGGACGTCAACAAAAAAACTTGACACGTTTTAAACTCAAAAAAAACAAAAAAAAAAAACGTAAACAATAACATAATTATATTATTTCCATGTTTTTCGAGCTATCATTAGATCACCAATGCTTCAACAAAAGCGCCAAAACAGAATATCCTCCTCCAATTTTAGTTCCAGTTATTGCCGCATGGCGCTCCATCACATTGATTGCAAAATTATTTTAATTAAAAATAATAGAGCTACAAATAGTTTTGAGCTTTGGGTTCATTTGATGAAGATCGACGTGATCACGCGACAATTTGTTTTAAAATTTTAGCCGATGCACAAGAGATCGAAATTTATTAAAATCATAAGAAGGACGTGATACAAAAATTGCTAAATTTTTTTTGTTTTGGAATCACGTTTTTTGCTAGTATTTTAAACTATCGTAGCACAGTCTCGTAATAAATCATAACCAATCTTGTTTAAAAGAAATTAAAGTATACAACCGGCTCAGATGTTGACGTTCTTTAACGACTGAATAATAAGAATTTGAAGAGAAGAAAATTAATTAATGAACTAATTTTGTAATTACAAGTACCTCAAATTTGGTTCCTTGCGAAGATGAAGATAAAAAATACTTCTTACTAACGTATCTCAAGTACATTTAATGACTATTAAAAAAAAAAGGTCCATTTCTCTCAGTAATGTGTTTAATTAATCATGTCTCAGAATTCTGTAGTCCAATTTCAGTGACTCACGACTTGAAATATTTTTACATCTCTGTTTGAAGCATTTAATATATAATCCAAAAGTTATCTAAAACATTTTCATTTTTAAAAATTTTTTCTCTCTNTTCAATATTATAAATTATTTTATCTCGTTCTTAAATAAAAAAAATTTAATTAATAAACGTTTTGATTTTAAATTGCTTGCACGTGGAACGCGTTTACTTCTAATGGTAATAAAATTTGTAGATATGAAACAATTGCTAGTTAATGATTATTGATTTCATAATTTTGAATTTGATTTATACAAGTTACCATAAGATCATGATGTGAACAAAAAAACTGAATAAATAAATCTTATACGAAAACAAAAATATTGATATTGATAAAAAATTTGAATTTAAATTTATCAAATAATTTAAGTATACTCTTCTTACATAAAACCTTTACAGGTACCTATATGTACAACAATGAATTTGAGTAATTCGTCCTTTAAGTTCATAGAATTACATTTGTCAGATAGTAACAAATAAGTTACAGCATTATCAACTTTTAAACTTTTTATAAGTTTATGTTCACAAAAATTTTTTAAGTTATCTATTGCATACTTATCGGCTACAACAAATATAGTTGAAATTTCGCAACCATCTTCATCAAAATCACCTGTGTAGATAAATTGTATTTTCCGAAAAGCTAAAAAAATTATTATTATTTTAATTGCTATCTTTTATAATTATGGTCGACATGTCGATAAAACATTGACAAATGGATGATCCAATGAGTTCACTAAAATAATTGCAACATTTTTCTTCATTTTATGCGATACAATATCCAAATCACTAAACGTGTGAATCGTAACGAAATTTTCGTGATAAATTTCGGGGTTCGAAGTTACGCAATTGTGAGTTTCCTTAAAGATGACAATCGTAATAGTAAATGTTAATAAAAATTTTCTAAAGTATCGTTTTCGACTTTGTTTTTTTATCATACAAATAATTTGTATTTTTGTAAAATAATAATAAAATGCAATACACAAAAAAACCTGCTGTTTGCCCAATCTTTTAATTAATCCTTTTCGTCATTGTCAGGGAAACAAAAACACAACGACAAAATAGCCCTTTAAAAAAAAAAAAAAATTTAATCAGATTTTAATAAAACAATGGCTACGCATCACTGTTCTGACGAGACTGACAACTTGAATTTTCGTTCGCTAATTTTTATTTTTTATTTTTATTGCTTCAATTAAAAAAAAAAACGTTACTCAGCGGCTTTGTGTTTCAATTTTTTTCTGACACAAATGGGAATAACCAAAAACAGAAGAACATTTTTTTTCTAAAAATCAACCAATGCTGGAAGAAATACCCAAGAGGGAAACAAACTGTATCCGGATCCGTGTTTTCAAGATTTTTCCCGAGACAGAATAAAATTCTTTGATTAAGGAATTCTCAGTCCGCAGACTTTTCTTGAGAAAAAAAAAAAAAAAAAAAAAATTAATTTTCTTTAAAGGAATTACGGGGTTGTCAATTTACATACAGGAAGTAAAGAAAATTTGTTAGTGCAAAGAGCGATGAAGCGAAGGCAAAGAAAGCCGGTGCTGAATATCAACGGCGATAGCGTCGCCGACTCGCACAGGCGAAGATGGCCCAACGAGCGTGAGTACAAATATTTTTTTTTTTTTTTTCAGACCAGCGCTCTCTCTTATGTCACCTTTATTGGTGTTGTTTTTTCTGTTATTTTTTTTTGGAGCAATGTCGATAAATCGGTGCAATTAATGCAAATTTGGTTGTGTGTTGGGTAACGCAGGGCAGACGCAAAATGGATTGCCGAGTAACAACCCGTTGACAAATCTCGTGGGACACTACAACTCGGACAGCGAAGCCGAGGAGGACAACAGACCGAGAGCACGTGTGTTGAACGATAAAGTCGACGATTTTTTCAAGGTGAAACTTTGGCTATTGATTGACTCTGTGCACTTGCATTGCTTGTATACTAAATCGATGGATTCCTTTTTCAGGAGATACAGTCCATATCTCACGACGGTTTGAAGAACAGAAACATGTCTCATCCTGGCTCTTGTGAGTGTACTGAATGTTTGCTTCATATGTCGGTTTTATAGATACATTTTTTTAAATTTAATTTTGCTCCAGACTGGCAAGAGTGTTTCGACGAGCAGACTGGGTATCCGTACTATTGGCATACAGAGACCAACCAGGTCACCTGGGAAATACCGGCGGAGCTGAAAGCACTACACGAAAAGAACGAGAAGGAAACTCCTGCTTCACCTCATGCTTCTCACATTCCGCAGTGGCCTAATGCTCCACCGAGTAAATGCAAGTATCCACTCGTTGAGTCTGTATGGATTATTTTTGGTAGGTTATGTTGGTTGCTCATGACAGTATTTGTTTGGTGCTCGTTACAGATCCGCAATCTTCGCAGAGCAATATTCCAGAGGGCATGATACCTAAGGACGTGGTAGTTAGAAACAGAAATAGGCAAGCTGGCATTGTCAACAAGCCGGCCAAATCGCCCAAAACAGACTGTTTTAAAGTACCTTTCAGCAAAGATGACTCTTTTGATGACGGGTACTAAAATATAAATCGTTTTTTTTCGGATGATTACCGTCAAATTTACATTCCTTTAACAAGTTGCCTTTGTCGTTTCAGTAAAATCGAAATGATAACGTCATTTGGTAATGACGAAAGCGAATCCGAAGAAGAGAGCGAGCAAGAAGAGCCACAGAAGCAAAAATCTTGTCTTAAAAAATCGTTAACAAAACCTGGAAAATCATCGTCACATAGTTCAGAGTCGAAAGAACCCAGGGCACTGATGGGACCTGCACCGCCTCCAGTAGCTCCATTAAATTACGGACCGCAGAATAAAGAAAAATTGAGTGATCGATTATCTCAGGTAAGACATGGTCGACCAACAACGATATTGAATTTTAAGTTTTCAAGCGACAGTAATAGTGACACCAGAATTTTTTGCAGAATGTTCCGCGAACCAAAACACAAAAGAAAGCCGACATCAAAGACGATGACGATATACTCCAGAGGCTAAAGAGCCAAGCAAAGCTCTTGCAAACCTGTGAAAACGACGAAAAGTCAAACTCGTCGAGGGAAGATCGTAGTCACACGCCACCAAAACCGCCCACGTCAGATTTAACCGACAAATCTAAAAAAAGGATAAAACTGTCTCTTGTACCAGGTTACGAAGATGACTCCGAGGGCGAAGACGAATCCAGTAGCAGTCGTAAATCAGCTAAGCCTCTGTTTCCAATATCTGAACAGTTGCCGCCAACGGATAGTCAGAGTGACGGCATTGCCAAAAAGATCGATACCAATGTTGGTTCACTCAGGGTATATGACTACAGGAGTACAGATTCGACGCAGTCCGAGCCCAAGATTGAGAACGCCAGTACGGATAGTCAAAGTAATGTCGAGGAAAAACCAGAGGAGGGTCTAGAGTCGAAAGCTAACAAGTTTTTAGATAGCATTGATGTCCCATCTAAGGCTTTTCAGAGAAAAAAACGGATCGCTTTTGACGGTTTGTACTCGAACATGCGAATGTTTTAAAAAATAACTTGTGATGTATTTTAAACGTTTCCTCTCTTGGTTTACAGTTGCTCCAACCAAAAGTAAAGAGCCAGAGGCCAAAGAAGAGCCTAGTTCCAGCGGTCCAGTACAAGTGAGCTCGACAGACCCCTCGGAACGTCGTGGTTTTGGGTTTTCAAAGGACGAAAACAGAAATTCGCCTGAAGCCGAGAGTGGCAAGACAGAGTCGGATGCAGTGCCGGCGAGCAAAAAGCCGGGCATAGCCTTTGTAAAAAGTACGGAAGAGAGCACCAGTGGTAACAATGTTAGCAATGGTAGTGACAATGGTGCTAACAGTACTAGTAAGCCGAAAGAAAGCAGTGAAGCAGAGAAAACCGAGGTGAAGCAGTTGACCGAACCCATAATGGAGAAGCTGAGGTTCCTGTCCGAAGGAAGTTCACCAGCATCCGCTGTTCAAATCATGGCTATTCAAATACAGGTTTGTACTGCCTTTACCTTTTTTATTCTTGATTAAAGTATAAAAAGTTATCAACAAATACTGAAAAAAAAATATATATGAATCTTGCAGACGTTGATGTGCGCCTGGGAAGCCGGTGTACTGCAGGAGGCGTATCTGCGCAACTGGCTAGTGGGAACGGCCAGCGAGCTCACGAGGCTTGAACAAACAGCCGCACCACCCGGATGGGAGTGTCAGTGGGATAGGTATGGTATCCTACAGCAATGCTTTATAAAACGATCAGCTCATTTACCTATGTACCACCGAGACTCGCTCCGTCTTGTCTCGGTTTTCACGTGATTATTGAATTACCTGTTCTCTCGACACGTTTGCCAAAACACACGTGGTTCTCGACAAAAATTTTTATCTAGTCATCTAGGTTTTTGTAATTAACTTGATTTTATTTCGTACCTTTTCGTTATTATCGCTCATCCTTTTTCTTATCTCCACTTCTTTATCAACTGTTTTTTCTTTTACTGCTTTTTTTTTGTCCTATGCGTTGTTTAATTGCGACTGGAAAAAATGTATGTAGTAATTTGTTGAATGTGAGTAACTGTGCATTGGTGACGTTTCAATTAATCCATCGGTAAGCTTATTTATTTAAATTGCGTATTGTCTTGTTCGTAACGCGTAAATAGTTGCAGAGTTTTATTTTTACTGTTATTGTTAGCTGTAATTTTGTTTTAAAAATATTCTAGTCAACTTAAAATGTATCAAGCACAGCGCATGCACGCTTATTCACGATTTTAAACAAATTATATCATCTGTTTTTTCCATTACGGAGAAATAAACCAGTTTCCAATGTGGAAACGAAAAATCAATTTTTTATCAATATCACCGCAAGTCAGAGAAATAGCTGGACTATTATTATCATCAAACGAAGCCAGGGATCTGTCAACTCGACTTTTAAAAACAAGTGTATGTACAGCAGCTTTTTTTCCTACTGTAAAATAATAATAGACAAAAAAGTGCGAGCGAGTGTGACTTTTGTTTGAAGTACTTACGAATGTACATTCAACACAGGATAAATAGAAATGAAGTCAGCTTAAAACCGCAAAGTAAGTGCGTTCCTTTTTTTCGAGATTTATAATTTATCTTGGCTGTTATAGGTATAACGACGCGCGGAAGCTGGTTTTTGTAGTGTTTAACAGTTAAGTGGGGAAAACAAGTGTTAAATATTTTTGTAGTACCACTTTTTTCGAATTAACAATAAGCTTTTATTACGTTATCATCTTAAATTTTAAGGAAATTCATAAGGAAGTCGTAATAATTAACTTCAAGAGACTTTTCTACTCCTGTATTAAAATCTCATTATGTTACGTGAGTACAAAATTAATCAAATTCATCAATATCATTGGATGATCTAAATATATTTTTATCCATGATTCCATTCAACTCTAATCCATTGCTGAACATTGTTAATTTTAAGACCAGAAATTACATAATTATGAGTTTCCCTAAAACCCTTACCTTGAAAACCAACTTTTTAAACAAAAGCTTCTAAATGACCCATGAACAAATAATTTTAATTATATTCTACCCATCAGGAAATTCTATACAATCAATTGAAAATAAGCATTTCATATAAAACTTTAAAATATCAGATTTTTAAATTTATTTTTAAGGATCATGTCACCTTCAGAAACAGCACAAAATGAGCCTACTGCTCAACGGTTGCATTATTAATTTTACATTTTTATTTTTCATGCTCTAAACACGAAAACAAAAGTACAACATCAAATTTTAAATTTAATTCATTAGTCGCTGATGTCATGAGTTCAAAATTGAAAGTTCTTTGTGATGTCATTAAAATCGGCTTTGGTAAGCGATGATTTTTATCGTTATCCCCGCAAAGTATCATCATTGTGCTATTTTAATGCATTACAAGTTGTCGCTTAACGTTGAAAAATACTGACCGGCAGAACGTAAAATTCGAATAGAAAAAACTTAATGATAATCATATTTAATTGATTTAAATAAATAATCAAACAATCGTAACACAAGCAGCGAATATTAAAATAGTTCGTTGTTTGTAATGCCGAATGATACTATCAGTTGAAAGAAACAAAGTCTCAATTTTCGGGATATTTTCACTTAAATATTCTGATTTTAAATTTAGTAGGGCATAAAACCTATAAATCAAGGCTATATCACTGTGTCCATGAGATACGTATTTTGCAGCTTTTATGAATTTTCCGCAACTCATTGCTTCTGACGATTTTCGGGCTATCGGTTCATCGGGCCATGAATTGGATTTGCACCAATGATTTGGATATTGAATTCTTTATCTGTTTCGTAACAGAAAGGTTTTGTGTGTGTGCACGAAATAACCCCTGTTATTCAGTTAGGGTGCCTTTTTTAATCTCCCACCCTTCTAATAACCGATAAAAATTAGTCATATACTAAAAAAAAACTCATACTTGGTCACCACATACTTGGTGTATTTGCATAAGTAAATATTGCACAATTAGAATAAAATTTTCCGTAATCTTCTTGGGGGCTTTGGGCATGTATCATGAATATATGCACAGGTGGACGTGTTTAAAGTTTATTCACAACCATGCAATGTTTCGTGGTAAACGCCACCTCGTTATGCAAAAAAAAATGCAAATTCGCAAACAAACCAAGTATACATATATAATCCACTCATTGAAGTAATCACTTTGTCACAAATTTCAACTCTCGAAGGATGAAACATTAATTAAATATTTTTTCTCGCGTAGTTGATTATTGCAGTCGCAAGTAAAGATAGGCATTGACTTTGATTTTTTGTTCCATCCACTTACCATAATTATATTATACTCTCACGGATGTTGATGAAAATGTCATTGCCTCTTGTAGGAAGTCCTGGATGTTTTCCTTGCCACTTTTGGTGACGAGAATAACGTGATCATGTCTCTGTAAAATGGAAAACGTTGTGAATCAAGTTAACCAACTAATTGTTTAAAAAATTAATATAATTATACGCTCTTGACGTGTACCGTGTCATTTTTAGTTAGATTACCGGTACACAATTCACATAAAATTATTCTCATGAGATCTTACTCCTCTTCCGGCGTGTCAAATTTTTAAAATCCCCCGGCAGAAATTTTCATCTAAAAAATTACAATTAAATATATTGAATCAAAAAAGCTTAAATTGAGTCAGGTAAAGTGAAATGGCGTTAAATACTGTGCTACCAATACCAAACACCCACAGGTAAAGGGCTACTAATATTTTATCTATTGTTCAAAATAATAAGTTATGAGGCTTGTCTGTGAATAATTAATTTCGTCTAATGCACTCGAATGGAGGGAGGAAAAATATAGGTGATTATCACTGTCAGGATACAGTACAATTTACGAAATTTTTATTTGAATGGCGTGTGACGCCTCTCATAATTAACAAAAAAAAATTCTTTTTATAAGAAATTAATAATAAATTATACTTTTTGAAAGTATATAAATTTTATTTAGNCAGCCAAATATTGTCACTTTTTGATGAATTTCAAACATTGATTCGTATAATTTCAGATGAAGACTGGAATAGGTAAGAAGCAAAAGGAAATGTCGAGTATGGTGGCAAAATGGCAGAGGGCCCAGAAGAACTATAAAGATTAATTGAGCTTTATTCCATGCCCACGATCGCGTTAATTTTTGTATATAAAAAGTAAAGAACTGTAATTTTACTATTTTGTAATTGCGCTTAACATTATGTATAATATATAATATTTAAACACTTTGGTGTATTAATTATTACTGTACAGCACAATTATTAAGTTATAATTAATGCTCTTGTAAAAATAAATAATAAATCTTATGTATAAAGTAACTGGATCTCATTTATTTCGTGCCTCCAAATAAAGATTACGCTCGACTTCAAGTATGATTTCGCTTCATGCAAATTAAGTAAACTTATGTTACAATTCATGAAATAAAGTTTTGCAGTTGATGTTTGCATCAAGTAAAACAATGTCTAGTAAATTAATCAACTTTATTACACAAATAGATAAAAGGAGATGTGCAAATGAATCAAGATTGTTTGATTATATGTATATTTTTAATGTTTATTGAATTTAAAAAATATAAAATTAAGCTACAAGCGCGCTAGCGGTGGAACTTTCGTACTTCCATGTGGGTACTAGAACACCCTTGAGCTTGTAGTACCTGGCTAATCTGTGGATTCTCGATTCAACAAGAATGAGACGGAATTTACTGTCTTTGTCTTTGCGGTTACGCTCTAAATGTTTGCGAATGGCAACAGCCTTTTTGATCAGATGATACAAGTCTTCGGGAATATCAGGAGCAAGACCCATACTCTTGACGATCCTCAGAATCTTGTTGCCAGTACGGAAGCGCACCTGAGCAACTCCATGTGAATCACGAAGGATGACACCTGAAATTTTAATAAATAAGTTTAATCTCCAGACCAACTTTCAATTTCAAGGTGATTAATTAAATTTAACATTGTTGATGACTCCCTAATATTAATTTGGGCAAGTTGCTCCAAAATTACCTCAAAAGTCAACAAAGTTTATTCTTGCAAATTTTAAGGAAGAGAAGCAATCTAAATAAATTGCAACTCAGCTGGTAACTTGCTTAAAATTTAAGTTGTATTCAAAAACCTAAGAACTTACCGATTTTTGATGGAGACAATCCTTTCTTTGCAAGTTTGTAGATAAGCTCTTTGCACTCATCCGGAGAAAGCTTCAACCAAGTTGGCACACTCCTTCTGTAGGGAAGTGCTGACTGGGAGATACCCTTACTGAAAAAAGCAAAATAAAAGATAAAATCTTTGAACAAATTTTTACCTAAATGTAGCAAATAATCAGTGTAGTTTACATTCAGAATAATAAAGATTTAAATGTTTCTATTTGGTGTGACTACTTGAACTACATGATAAAAAAAAAAATTCAAATCAACAGTACCAACTCATCAAAATATAACCTTAAAAAGTCATCTCAACACGAACGAACTTTCCACAAATCGATAAACAGTATTTTCGTCAGAAACATAATTTACGATCGAGAATCTTATAAAAAAATGATATTGTTTTAAAAAGTAACGAAAACCACCACCGCCAATGCTGCAAAAGAAGCGTACACAATGCGATGCTAAACACATGGTCGGAAAGTCAAAATTCTAACCGCGAAAATACCGTCGATTTACGGACTCATAATTGAGATTGGAACCGTTGGAGTGTACGAAAAAAAAACGACAAATGCATTGATCGCGCAAAACTGTTGATTGAACGAAAAATTGGCGAAAACGACGTTATTTTACATACCCAGGTGCGTGCATGCGACCCATGGCTGCGGTTTTATTTAATCAAAAGAGCACAAGCCAACACTTCCCTCTCTCGCCCTGCGTCACTTTTTGGAACTCGAGAGATTCTAGAAAAAAAAGCGAGAGAATGAAGTTGGCCGCTCTTGTTCGTTCGCGTTCGAGATTCGACTTCGAGGTTTTGAAATTTTGGCGCGCTCTTGTGTTTTTAACGAAAATATAATTCTGTGCTTCAACGTGCCAATAACTTTTGCAAGAATATAAATCATCAACAGATCAGGATTGATTAGTTGAGTTATTGTTTATTAATATCACATCACGTGTTGGTTAAAAAACGATTATTAATCACTGAACTAAACTATTTACATTGGTAATGGTACGGATTTATTAAAAGTTTAGAAACAGTTTGTTTTAATTTTTTTTTTACATGAAATAAATTTTAGTAAATTTTTAATGTGCCTTTTACCAATTGCTATTCCAACTCATTTGTTTCTTATGCCACTTTTAATGCGATACTTTGATGTCAAAGGTATATTTTTTGCCTATAGTTTACGGATTTGAATTAATTGCAATATTATTTGCAAAAAAATCAAACTAAAATAGCGTTAATACATATTACAGTGAATTCGTGATCAGACCCCATGAGATTTCAACCAAAAGGCAATGTTCTAAGATCACTATCATGCGATTTTTCTTAATTATTTATTTAAAAAACCACATATACGTATTAAATGAGAGCAATTGTGGTTTTTTTTTCGTTTATTTCGATATTCGATCGAAACGACTTCACCCACACAAAGGTGGTGTGCTCTCGTTTGTGTAGCTCAATTTGACTAGCCAATCGGTGAGTAGGAATCTGAAGAAACGACCAATGGGAGCTTCGGAAGTTCGGAAAGAAACTTTTTTTTTTTTCAACATGGCTGGTTGCTCTCTCCCATCCAAGACGAAAATTACCACCGGGGAATCGGGGATTCACTCGAGTAAGCCATAATTATTCTTGAAGGAAGCTAAATTAACTGTGATTAAATATACTTTTACCCTCCTCCTACAACAACAGTATATAGTGGATCAAAAAAAAAATTTGTTTTCCAATAGACTGGACGAAATTCCGTGAATTACATGACGCGCTCTCGCCAAAAGCCATCAGCTGACCGTACAAGTATGTAGGAGTAACGAGAAGGAGGAGGACACGTAGTATTTTAGTATTATTCAGAAGAAAAAAAAATCGAAAGAAGAGAACAATGATATCCGTCACGTAGGAATTATAGCCGCTGGAGGTTATAAATTGAACATTGCATACAGCCTTTCCTCGCGCGTGTGTCTCCCTCACACGCGCTCTTTGTAATTTTGCATTTGGCTCGAGAGTCGAGGGTCGAGGGTCGACGCGCGGCTCAAGAATCAATCCAAGAACACATCGGCCAAAACTTCAAAAGGAGTTGTGCCCTTCGCAAGTATATATCGTGGTGTTACAAACTTACATGTATAACAGTGGTAAAAAAAAAAAAAAAAAAAAAAAAAAAAAAAAAAAAAACGCTACAACAAACGCGGTGTTGTGTGCAACGTCGATATTGTAGTCCTTCTGCTCAGAGTGAGGGAGCGCCCCCATATATCCATCAGCCATGTCGCCGACGTCGTCGACGAGGCGGCTACCTTAGGCTGGGTAAAGGTGCTCTACATAGGAAGCAGAGTCTAGCCTGGAAGAAGGAATCGGTGAGAGAGCGAATCAGGGAGCTGGTGTGATTTTTTCTCCCCGCACCCTAACTATATAACTGTTACACTACAACAGTAGTAACAGTACTCCGAATACATGTATACCGTGTATACACATATAGGTAGCAACAGTGTGTGTGTGTGTGTGTGTGTGTATTGCCAGCTTACGCGTTTACATCAAGCAAAGCAGGAGTGTTTCGGGCTCTAGGTTCCTAACCGTCAGCGCATGTTCGTACACCCTTAGGTACATCATCTCCTCGTCCTGAAACTCCATACGTTGCAGGTTAAGGAATCCCTAGGTAGGTAAAAGGTGTCTCTCTTACGTGGGCGACGCTAATTCATCTTTTGCAATCCGTGGATTCTGTCCAAGAGCTAATACGATACTCTCATATATTTTCGGTTGACGAGCTGTATATGCACGATGATGGAAAAACGCGCGCCACGGGGACGCGCTAGCTCTCCTCGAGGCTCTCACCCCTTTGCTCTTTTTCCCTTCCTCTTGTGTATATAATGCATTAGCTCTTTGGCGTATACATGTGTGTTGTAGGTACTGTACCCATATATACGCGTGTTCCTTACACCCTTCTTGCCCCCACCCCCCTTGGCAGTGTATACGTGAGTGCATGCACAATTTGCATTTGGAGCAAGTGCGTTAACAATTGACTCCTATGTTTTTTTTTCCGGTTTTGTACTTCAACGTTACAAGCATTTTTGTTTTTTGAGCGAATTGTGACGGTGGAAGGTTCATCAGGTTTGGAGTGTCTGATAGCTGTTTCAGGAGTAAGAGTGGTGGGCTGGGTGAATTGTGCATGTATCTGTCTGCACGCTGGTTGAAAGTGAAGCTTCTTTTATAGGATTGGGAATTGTTTGGTTGTTCCCTGTACCTACTTTAGTTAATGGCGAGTGTTTTTTTTTTTGCAGTGAAAATAATTTAGTGATGAGTGAGTGGATCAGTGTTGTATTCATTGAGGTAGCAGATAGTAAAAGTCATAGGTTGGCGTGTCGGTTTGTGCTTCCATTTTATACGTTACCTTTATTTCCTAAGGGATGATTTGTTAAAATATTCATGCTAAAACTGTACAAATATTAAGTAGCAAGTCTGTACTACAGCGACAGCATCATTTTCATAGTTGTTTTGAATTTAGCTAACTGTAAATTATGTAATAAATGTATTAACCATAAACGTAGTCTTATACCCTTAAATAGATGTAAGTTTGTACCAAGAAAGACAACTTATGTTTCTGCTTTTTTACTTTGTACGAATTTCTACCACACCTATCTTAAATTATCCATTCACATGACATGCATCGCTTTTCCCTATGCAATATATAGTTTAACCAAAATTGCAATTTGTTTACATTATGCATTATGTATTTACAGATGTAGGAATAATGCTTCATTGGAAATAATCGATGTACTAGCCCATCATGTCAAGTGACGAAGAAATGATGAGGCCCTCCAAGAGGCCAAAGCCAAAAATTGTATCAGATGATAGTGACAGTAGTGATGATTCTTCCATCAACACAACCTGTGTAAAAAAGAAAGTGGGTGTAAGTAAACTCATCAGTTTATTTAAAAAAAATTAATTTCACCTGATACACCGTGATTCTAAAAAATGTTTATTTATTTCCAGAGAATCATTAGTGAAGAAGATTCCATAGATGAGGACAGTGATGTTCCATTACGCCCAGTACAGAGGAAACAGAAAAAGGTTTGACAATCCTCATATTTTTTCTTACAACAATACTAAAAGTATGTCAGTTACTAAAGTTACAAACGATGTATTTCAAATAAAAATTTCAGAAATTAGACATTGAAGATGAGTCTAGCTATGATAGCAGTTCATCCATGGATGTCGGTAAGCTATTTATGAAATTGCTTGCATTGCATACTGATGATATAGGAAAAGTACTCAGCTAGTATTTGAATAATCACAACAGATGGAGAAACCTCAGATGAGTGGCAGTCTGACTGGGAGAGCATGGATGAAGATATCCCAGAAGAAGCTGGTGCTGCAGCGTGTGCTAAGCCTAAGTGCAAGAAAACACCAAGCAAAAAACAACCCGATAGTTCCTCAGAGTCTAGTGACGGTGAGTCGGATAAATGCCCGATCTGTCTGCACTCCTTTCGCAAGCAGGAGATCGGCAATCCGGCAGTTTGCGATCACTGCTTCTGTATCGATTGTATCATTGAATGGAGCAAAAACGTCAATACCTGTCCTGTTGATCGGCAGAGCTTTGATGTTATAAATGTCAGAACTAAAGTTGGCGGCAAGGCAAGCGTTAAAAAATCACAAATGTACCGTTAATCGAATTCGGTTTGATAAAATAGTTAACCTTTTCATGTAAAATTTTCAGATCATAAGATATGTTCCAGTGGAGGTAAGACCTTCGACAGAAAACGTGGTGCAAGAGGATCCAACGTTCTGTGAAGTCTGCGAGCAGTGCGATCGTGAGGATAGAATGCTTTTGTGCGATGGCTGTGACTTGGGCTATCACCTTGAGTGTCTGGACCCACCACTGGAAGAAGTCCCAGTGGAAGAGAGTTGGTACTGCCCTGAGTGCTCGCGACACGACACGAACGAAGCTGAGGATGTAAGTGAATCTCTTCACGATCTGTTTAGTTGTACCCATTTATTTGTATTGTATGAGGCTCCAAGAGGAATCGTTCCCTTTTTGTTGTAATATGGGCCAATTGTAACGTTGAAATTGTCAATGTAATAATGAAATACAGAGAAAAAAAAACTATCGAAGCGACACGACACTGGTTTATTGTTTCAGATCGAAATCGACGCAGACGAGCTGCCAGACATAATGGAAGAAGCACGTCGTCTCGGTCATGCGTTCGGCCGCTCGCAGGTTTACCAAGCCGCCCTCGAAAACGGCGTCGCCGCCGCTGTTAACAGCAGACCCCGTCGCCGTACTGCAAACCTGCTGCCGCGCACGAGACAAGCGGAGCGTATCCGCGCGAACGTGCGGGCCGTGCGGATGACGCGTCGCGCCGCTCAGCTGTCCGGATTTATCGTGTCGTCCGATGATGACGCGAGAGATGCGTCGCCGAGGCCCGGGCCCTCGACCTCGGGCACAAGCAGTAGTGTATCACGTAGCCGTCGTCGCGTCGCGAAAACAACGACGCGCAAAAAAAGAAAGAGGAAGACCAAAAGGAAAAAGAAGACCAGCAGGCCCAAAAGGAGCCAGTTGAGGGAAGTGACAGTTTCTGAAATGAATTCGGATGGAGAAGTGGTGACGTGTATCAAGACTATACCGTCGACCAGTGGCGCTGCGCCCTCGAGGAGAAGGAAGAAGCGCAAGGTACTTAAGATTAGCGATTACGAAGATTAAAAGAGATGGAGAATTTGTTTTGATTTCGGGGTTTTGAAGGGGTTGGAAATTTTTGCAAAGTTTTTTTTTTTTTTTTTTTTTTTTCATTTTTGACTAGTGATTTCGCTAGCTCTCTACTTTTTACTTTTATAAACCTTGAAATGAAACCAGTAACATTCATACCAAACGTTTTTGATACGACATCTACTCCACAACTTGACCCAATG
Source organism: Copidosoma floridanum (assembly GCF_000648655.2). The sequence continues at coordinate 362,391 of NW_019379469.1, read as the reverse complement.
AATCATGAAACATATTTGTAAATAGAAATCCGAAAACTTTGTAATTTTACACTCACTGTTGCTATTTCCTTTACCAAATATCTACAGCCATTATTGACAGTGGTTTTAATAATCTAACTTTCGAATGTATACATTATTGTTTTACTTACAAACTAACTTTTACTACTAATCATTCGTTTGGAAACTCAATTAGATGTAGAAATGACAAAGCCTCTGAGTGCTATGGGTTGCAAGATAAATGGTTGTGAATTTTCGTTTGTCTGATTTTAGACAATTTCGACTCATTTTTATAAATCTTGTAATTCAATTTAAAATTGTAAATAAAGTTATACAATCTACTGATGTATTTGGCTTTTTTTCTTTTGAAATTAGTTGCAAAATTATCTTGTTTAATTAATGAAAGAAAGCTCATGATTCACTTAAATTTATGAAAAAATTATCAAAGTCATTTCAATTTCAAAGAAAATATGCTGCATTTTTCTCTTTAGTTCTGAAATATAACAATAATGATAAGAAATAGAAAAAAAAAATTATATTTCTTGTTTGAATGAACTTCTTTTAAATAACACTTTTTTTTATTATTTCCCTAATACTAACAAAAAAGTTCAATGTTCAATTAAACATGACAAATTCTTTTATTTTTCAGAAGCCCAAGAAACGTCGTGCTCGCACCGTAGCCTCAGTCGCCGCATCCATTAAAACCGCCAAGCGTCGTATAGCATCTCAACTTCGAACCCTAAACAAGAGCAAACCAAGTCTTGGTAGCGGAGGCGCCATCCAATATAGGCCCACCTTGAAGAACGACATTAACTCATTGACAAACTCAAACATTGCCCTTGTATCTTCTCGTCATCTAGCTGGCATCCCGCAGGTCAGCCTTTTCGGCAGTGGCCTTGGCATTGACTACAGTCCACCTGGGTGAGTCGTTTGTTTCAAATGAATTTTTTTTTTTTTTTTTTTTTTTCCTCCTTTGTTAATACTCCTCAGTTGTAGTCATTGCTCTCTTCTTTTTGGCTGCATCTATCTTCTAGAGAGGTTGCTGTCATTTGTTGGTCGCTACGATCTTTGTTAATCACGACAAACTTTGGTACAATGTGTACCCTTTTGAAACTCTCCCGACATACTCTGTAGTTGAACAAATTTGTACGTTTATCAATATCCTAAAAAATACGCATAGGATCAAAGTTTGACATGACACTTTTTAAATTTATAACTGAAAATTTTTCTCTTTTTTTTCTGTTTTACTCGTAAATGATTTGTACAACGTTACCAACTGCAAATAGGCACTGATCGCATTTTGATTTCTCAGGAAGAAAGCCAACAAATCTCTGCATCTCTATGTTCTGTTTCCTATATAATTTCTTCATTTCAATAATGTTAAGTTGTCGAATTTTCTAGTGAAAATTCATTACCAAAATACCTTTGCTTCCTCGCACATTTCATCTTACAAGTGTGTAAAAACAACAAAAAATGTAAGATTCTTGATGCACACAACTACCTGCAAAACGATATTGCGTACAAACGAATGAAATTAATTATCGCAGGATAGTAAAAGAGAATCTTGCAGAAGATTAACAAATATGTGTAATGTGGTTGGGTAAAAATTGAACGACCTTACGATATTGAGGAACAAAATACACACAGTACAAATAAACGAATGAATAATCCAAAGATAAGTCTTACAAAATGAACGGCTAGCATTAGTTAACGATAGGTTTATTGCGCACAATACACATTGTTCTGGAATGAGGTAATATTCGTTAAATATCGACTCGTCAAAAATGATATGTATGAAATGTATATGTTTAACATCGAGATCACCCGAAAAGAGGTCATTTACTTGAAAATGATCTCTTTGAGGGAGATGAGCCATCGATACCTTAAGAGATGCGACTCGCGTGCGCTGAGCATCACAAACAAACAAAAAAAAAAAAAAAAAAAAAAAAAAAAAAAAAAAAAAAAAAAAANGAACCCCAAGCTAAATGTCAACAACTCGCAGTGATAATCATTTCGCTCTTATAAAAAACACAAACAAAAAAAAAAAAAAAAAAAAAAAAAACATGTCTCTGTTTGTTCCCTGCAATCTAGGTCTGACGACGATCACGAAGACGAGGTAGAGCTTGGCGACGGCCCGAGTTTGTTATCCCGCACCAGCCGGCTGTCCCTCATGACGGCCGCGAGACGACGGCTGGCGCGCAAAGGCGCCCTCATGGCCCCTGCACCCGCCCACTCGGTAAGCATCGTCGACAGCATCCTCAGCAGCCAGGAGATTTGGCACTCGAAGAAGTCCAAGGTCACTCTTAAATCCGACGGCTCCCTGCACATTGACAAACCCAAACGAACCGACGACAACAACAACAAAAACGCCAACAAAAGTCCCCTCGGGTCGAAACACGACAACGACAGGTCCCCCCTACGTAGTGCCAATAGACCCCTAGATCTGAACAACGTCGATCCCAACAGTATGAGGCAACAGGCCCCGATGTACAATAGTTCGCGCGGCGGCGGGGGTAGTGGTGGCGGAGCCAACCGAGGGGCCGGCAATCAGAGTAGCGGCAACTACAACTCCTCTCGTCACAGCTACGGTGGTAGCGGTAACAACTACAGTGGCGGAGGAGGAGGTGGTGGTGGTGACCGTCACAGTTACGGCGGTTCGAGCAACGTTCCCCAGGATTACTCGACCGGCGGGCCGAACTACAGCTACGACCATCGAAACATGCCCCAGCAATTGCCACAACAGCAGCAGCAGCAGCAACAACAACAACAACAACAACAACAACAGTCGCCCTACCGTTCGCGCAATCCTCCGCCGAATTTTCGCAACAACCGCTTCCCACCTGGCCCACCGCCGCCACATAACCAGTTTATGAGCCAGCCGCCCGGTCCGGTGGGCACCCACGAGTTCCGACCACCCGGTGCTCACTTCCAAGACCAATTCCAGCGTCCAGGGCCCGGCAGGATGTCCGGCAATTTTGCTGGCCTCCTGCCCCCGCCTGCGCCACCTTTGGCTCTCAGAATGACCGCGCCCTTCGCCCAAAATAGCGAGCCCAGGCGCATGGACAACGACTCCAGTGGCGCCATCAACTGGAGCAGCAACAGAGACACACGCACCGCCAGCAGCGAGGAGGAGAGCGGGTTTCCAGGTCGCGAGGCTGCCAAGCAAAATGCACGAAACGAGGATGAGAGCCTGGCACCGCCACCCGAGCCTCCTAGTGGTATGATGGACTACGAGGACAGCGAGAGGGGTGGGGACAGTGATCGCGAGGACCTCGTCATCGACGACAATCCCAAAGAGGAGACCCCTCGAGCGAAACCCACCGCACCTCCTGGTGGTAGATCGGGCCCACAGGCTGAACAGTACGATCCGTTCGCCGATGCCGATGACGACAGCGATAGCGACGGCGACGACACCCACCACTCGCACAACAAGTTCAAAGCCCAGCGGCAGGAGCAAGACGCGGGTGGCTCCCAGCTTCAGCCCCTGAAGCCGCCGCCCGGACTGTCTTGCTTCCCGGGACTGAAGGCGGACGACAACGAGTCGATTATGGGCGACAACATGTCCATCATGGGAGACAACATGTCGGTCATGGGAGACAACATGTCACAGATGGGGGACAACATGTCCCAAATGGGCGACGATGATTTCCCGAGCTCGAGGGACATCGAGAAGAGCAGCGGCCCGGCCGAGAGCGGCAAGGGCAAATCGTCGTCCCAGAGGCCCCTCGAGCCTCCGCCCTCGATTTTCGGCTTCCCCGGGTTCAACATGGAATCCGACATGATGTCCGAGGACGGCCGGAGGGACGAAGACGACGAGGACGACGAGGAGGACGAGGAGAAAGAGCGCCGGGGAAAAGAAAGGGACAAAAAGAAAGAGAAGAATAAACAGATGAAGGAAGAGGAGAACAAGGCCAAGAGCAAGGTAGTTGTGCCGAGGATAAGATTGACGGCCTACGACGATGACGACGATGAAGACGACGACGACGACGATTGTCCCAACTTCTCGATTTACTCCTCGGAAACGATAGACGTGGCCAGGCACACCGAGCAAGAAATGTCCTCGCAAATGCAGCCCCCGGACACGGTTGGCAAGCCAAAACCGCCGTCGTCCTCTTCCTCGAGGGTCGTCCAGCCACTGGAGCCTCCACCCATGCCCCCGATGGACGATTTGGAGAGCACTCCAGGCTCGCCGCCGCCCTTGGCTCCCCCACCTTTGCCACTGGACATGTTCGAGGACGACGCGCGAAGCAAAGCCGGCAGCCCGGAGCCGCTCCAACCGCCACCCATGCCCCTCATAGACGACCTCGAGAGCGCGGCTGGCTCACCGCCGCCCCTCGAGCCACCGCCCATGCCCCTCATTGACGACCTCGAGAGCGCCGCTGGTTCTCCACCCCCGCTCCAACCACCGCCCATGCCACCCATGGACGACCTCGAGAGCGCGGCTGGCTCGCCACCGCCCCTCGAGCCGCCACCCATGCCACCGGTGGACGATCTCGAAAGCACGGCCGGCTCCCCGCCGCCCCTCGAGCCGCCACCCATGCCCCCGAGACTCGACACTCCCGGCTTGGTCGAGACACCCCAATTGACTCGTCCACCGCCCATCATTCACTCGGTATCTATGCCACCACCCTCCATGCCACCACCCTCCATGCAGATGCCACCGCCCTCCATGCAGATGATGCACCAGCCGATGATGCACCAACAACACCAGCAAATGATGATGCCACTAGTCCCCACGATCATGCAGCCCATGATGCAGCAGCAGCAGCCCCCACACCCGATGCAACCGCCGACCCTCATGCAGCCCCCACCCCCGCGGGAGCCTCCGCCCCCACTGGTGGTCCAGCCGGATATTTCGAAGCCCCTGGAGCCGCCGCCGTTGCCGCCGATCGATGAGCTGCAGCTCGAGGCCGAGGAGAGCTCGGAGGTGCCGCTCGAGCCGCCCCCCCTGCCACCGAGCATACTGGGCGACGACGAGGACAGAGCCCTGCCATCGTCCAGCGACGAGGACGAGGACGACGACTCGGAGGACACGGAAGGTGAGCACGCCGAGGGCGAGGACGAGGCCGAGGAGGAAGAGACCCCGGTCATCGGGCCGAAGAACAAGGGCACCAGGAAACGCTCGCGGTCGACGTCGCTGAAGGAAACAGCCGAGGCCAAGAAGAAAACGGGCGACGAGCCGCAGTCGAAGGAGGCAGAGCAACAACAGCAGGAAGAGGAGGCAGCGGTGGGCGAGGTGCAGCCTGGCGATCTTACCGAGGCCGAGTCGTCGCAGTATCTCGACGCGGTGCAAAAGGAACGCCAGAGCTTGAACAAGACCGCGGGTAAGATACAGTTGGACAGTAGGGGCAAGATCACCTTTAAGATCGGGAACCTCAGTAGGCTGAACAAGGTCAGTTTGTACGACGACATGGACGAGGGGGAGATATCGCGCATGACCCTGGATTTGGAGAAAGAGCGCGAGGAGAAGGAAAAGGAGCGGGAGAAGGAGGAGCGGGAGAACAAGGAGAAGAGCCGGGACAAGGAAAAGGAACGGGACAGGGATAAGGACAAGGAAAAAGATAGAGACAGGGAAAAGGAGAAGGATAAGCACCGGGACAAGGACAAGGACAAGGAGAAGGATAAGCGAAAGGAGAGCTCGAGCAAGTCGAGCAAGTACAGCGAGAAGGACAAGAAGAGCAGCAAGTACGAGGAGAAAAAGTCGAGCAAGTCGAGCAAGAGTTCAAAGTACGAGGAGAAGAAGGAGTCGAAGGGTAGCAAGCACAAAAGCTCGCGCCACCACGACAAGCCGCGTTCGGGCTGGGACATCAAGCCGGCGGGCATGGCCAGTTCCGAAGACTCGGACATCGAGACGATCGAGGTGAGGAAGGAGAGTCCCATCAACCTGCTCGAGAGCAGTCCCGAGCACGAGGGTAGGAAGGACGGGGGCGAGGCTAAGGAGGCCAAGGCCGCAAAGCAGATCAACATCGACCTCGACGAGATCCAACAGACCCTCGGCCAGAAGCTCAACGAGATCGATCCCGACGAGATGGACGTGCCCACGGCCTCGGAGATTGCCGAGAAGCACATCGAGGAGACCGACTTCGACATACCACCCGGCACGGCCAGCGACGCCGAGGAGGAGGAGAACGAACTCGCCAGTCGCTCCGAGAAGGTCGATATCACCGTGGCCACGGCTATGCCGGCCTTGAACCTCGTCGAGAGCGTAAACAGTCTGTTCGAGGAAATAGAAAAGTCGTGCGAGGCCGAGCTCATCAAGGACATTATCGGCCCCCTCGAGGCCTCGGAGTCGGACGAGCACACTGCGCTCGAGAAGGAAAGCCTGCTCCCCGAGAGGGAGGACGAAGGCACGGACAGAGATGACGACAGGGAAGACGAAGACGACGAGGATGTTGTTGCCGCTGCGTTGGAGGAGCGAGCGAGCAGGAAACAACTGGATGAAGTCGAGCACGAGAAACACGCGGACGACACGAGTGTCAAGTCGATGGACATGTCGGACGCCGAGTCCCAGGACAAGAATTACTTTGTTGATATGGAGAAGGACGAGGTACCGGGTAAACTCGGCGACGATTCTTTGCTCGACACGTCGAAAGAAACCGTCGACGAGGTGCGCGGCGGAGAACAAGAGGACGACGAGAAGGAGGAGGAGGAAGGGGCAGCGATGGCAGCAGAAATGAAGGAGCTGGAAGAGGCGGCAGACGAGTCGGAGCCCGAAAAAGAGCCGGAGAAACCAGTCGAGGTCCGAGAGGAGGAGGAGGATGAGGAGGAGGAGGACCACGTGCAGCTGACGGTCGAAGCGGCCGACAAGTCCGAGATCATCGACCTGGACAGCGTGGACTTTGCGGAGAAGGCGGCTGCCAACTTCCTGAGCAGCCTCGACCAGGAGGGCTTCCAGCTCGAAGCGTCGCCAAAGGAGTCCCACGCGTCACCCACACCACCAAGGCCCAAGCGCCCCAAGCGGCCCAACACGGCAGACTGGGAGTCGGACGTCGAATTCGTCCCGATGAGAAAACGCGGGCGCAGCAAGTCGGCGGCTCGCTCGACCTCGGGACTGCTCGACAGCGGTCTGGAACCCATCACCCCGGCCAGGGACAGGATTAGCGACGGCCTCGACGGTATAAGGACCCCGGCTGCTTACGCCGGTCTGGGCACCGAGGCCATCTCCGAGACGGACGAGGCCATGAACTTCGAGGACGAGCTGGCTCTGTTGAACATGCGCCACCGGGACAAGGACGTCGAAGAGGGCGAGATACCCGACGACCGCGACAGGCTATCCAGAAGACAACAACACGAGATCCAGCTCCAACAGCAAGCCCTCACCGCCATTAAGGCCAAGGAGCTTCTGTTGCTTCAGCAACAGCAGCAGGAGGAAGAGACGAAACGCAAGCGCAAAAAGGACAAGCGCGACAAGAGCCTCGCGAGCAGCAAGGAAGTCGAGCGCAACAAGGAGAACATCCTGGACAACAACCTGGTGACCGTGTGGAAGAAACAACAGAGGGCGTCCTCGCGGGAGCGCCAGTACCGCGAGAAGCGCTCCAAGTCCAAGGACCCGTCCAAGTCGAAGAAGAAGAAGGACTCGGCGGCCAAGAAGAAGGAGAAGCGCAAGGAGCTGCCGCGCTACGACGTCCGCAAACTCGTCACCGAAAAGCCCCGCCCGCGCAAGGACGAGTACGGCCGGGACATCCGCGACAGCTCGGCCAGTCGCTCGCTCAGTTTGTCCCGCGAGCGCTCGCTGTCCTACACTCGCAGACAGAGCCGCTCCTACAGCCCACCGCCGACCACCCGAACCAGGGTGACCCGGGTCCAGGTATCGCGCAGCAGGTCGAGGTCTTGGTCCCCGCGACGGAGGTCGCGAAGCTACTCGCCACCACCGACGACGCGCAGACGTTCGGTATCACCGCGCGCTCAGAGACGCGCCAAGCAGAGGAAGCGCTCAACGTCGCGCGGCCGCGGCAGGAGCAGGAGCCGCAGCAGATCGCCCCGTGGCAGGCGGGTCAGCGTCAGCCCGAGAGCCCAGCGGAAGAGCCGCAGGTCCGCGTCGAAGAAACGCCCGGCGAGGTCGCGCTCCAGGTCCCGCTCGAGCTCGCACTCGCGCTCCCGCAGGAAGGAGAAGAAGAAGCAGCAGCACGCGGAGCGTTCGCGATCCCGGGCCCGGGCGCGTAGCAAGCGCTCCCGCTCCAAGAGCCAAAAGAAACGCGAGAAGAAGCACTCCAAGCGCTCAAAGGGCGCCTCGCGGTCCAGATCGCGCTCCAGGAGTCGCTCGCTCGAGGCGCGCCGCGAACACTGGGAACACCACCACCATCATCAACAGCTAGTCGCGGCTGACAAAGCCCTGGCTGCCGAGAGAGCCTACGCCAGAGAAGCCGCGGCGGCCGCTGCAGCTGGACCGACCTGGGTTGGTGGTGCCGGTGTCGGCGGGAGTGTTGGACACTGGCCCCAGACGTGGTCACGCTCGCGCTCCAAGACGCCACCCTCGTTGCTGAGACCCGAGGCTCTGGTCGGGCACCAGTGGGCCTCGCCCAATACCCAGCTGAGTTTGTTGAACAGCGTCAACGTGCCTCCAAAGAACCTCAAGGTGATACTGACGAACAAGGAGGCAATCAAGAAAAAGAAGAAGCAAGAGAAGCGAGAAAAGGCGGCGCGCAAGGCCAAGGAGGCCGAGAAGAAGCGCAAGGGCAAGAAGGGCAGAAGTCCGCCACCCTCAAAGGAGGTCTTTGCCAGCGGTGACAATATACTCGTGAGCGTGTGCTTCAACAAGGAGAACGAGGCCCAGGCGCCGAGTACTGGATTACCGGAACTACCCGAGACGATACCCCTGTTACCACCGGTCAAGCGTAGACGGCGCGAGCCCTTGCAGCTGGATCCGTCGCAGCAGGTGCAGTTGCCATCGGCGAAGAAGTCGAGGAAGGACAGGACCAAGGACAAAGCCAAAACCCCGCCACCGATCAAAGTCACGAAGAAGAAGGAGAAGAAAAAGTCCAAGGCGGCGGAAATTGCGGCCTCGAAGAAGCCCATGGCGGTCATCGATCTCGACCAGTCGCCCTTCCGCGAGCAGACGCCCTCGCCCCGCGACATTATCGTCCTCAGCGACGACGAAGACAAGCAGACTGCCGCGGTGGCTGCGGCGGCTGCTACTAATGCTGCCGCTACTGCTGCTGCTGCTGCCGCTTCCGCGGCGGCGGTAGCTGCAGCTGATGCCGAGGAGCAACAGGAAATGGGCACACCCGAGGGAGAAGCTCCAGAGTCGTTGACGCCAGCCAGGCCGGATCCGACGTTCCAGCAGGGCCCGAAGACGCCGCCGGAGCCGCAGGTCAAGTTTTCATTAACCAACAAGTCGAGCAATCTCAGGCCCGCGATAATAAATCCCCTAATGGAGGAGGACGACGAGGAGGCCGAGGAAGAAACGGAGGAGCAGGCGCTCAGAATGGCCGAGGAGCGCGAGCAAGAGATCGCCGAGATGGAGGAGTTGATGGACGAGAGGGTAGAGGAGGAGCTTGGGCTACGTGCCCAAGAGGAGCTCGAGGCTGCGAGGATCAAGGTGGGCCCGAACACGCCGCCCGAGCCGCCGAGTTCGCCACCGGATTCGCCGGATGCCTACGATCCCTTCGACCCGACCAAGTCGAGGTCTCCCACTCCGGAACCCAACAGTCAAGAGGACAACAACGCGGACGAGAGCCTGATGATGCCGACGGGCGCCGAGTCGCCACCCGAGCCCAACGACTCCGAGTCTCAGGCCAACGTGTCGGCCGAGTTGCAGGCCGAGCCCGAGCAGCCGCCGCCCAAACCGGCCTCCGACAAGCCCAAGATCATCTCCATGGTCACGATAAAAAGGCCCTCGCCGAGGTCCGGTACCCCACCGCTGGCTGATTTGGCCGAGGCCAATGGCAGCACGTCGCCCACGGTGCCGCCTCCGAGCGCCATACAAACCACCACTCAGTCCCAGACGCTACAAACGCAGTCCCAGACGGTCACGCAGGTCAATGCCTTCCCCGCCATCAATCCCGTCCTGGCCACCGTTGCGGCTGCCGTGCAGAGGAGCAACCTCTTCAGCGCCGCCTCGCAGCTCGTCGGGCCCAGGACCATTTTGCAAGTGAGTATTGCTTTTCAAGTTTCACTGTCTTATACAAGCTGATGATTGATCGATCAAAAATGCACGCTATTTTTGTATGTTTGGAAAAAAAAAAAAAAAAAAAAAAAAAAAAGTATAAAACTACATCCAAAAGCGACGAGAACATNCGAGGCTCTCCGATTAAAAAAAAAAAAAAAAAAAAAAAAAAAAAAATAAATTTCATCAAAAAAAAAAAAAAAAAAAAAACAGCAGCAACCTAGGCCAACACTGCCCAACATCTTTGGGAACTCGTTAGGAGCGACGGCGAAGCCAGCCGCCCTTACCCGCATAGCCAAGCTGTCCAAGCTGAACATCTCGTTGCTGGGCCAAAACGGCAGCGACGCCAACATTGACGTGAGCAACGACAACAACGTCGACAACTCGTCACCGTATTCGCCCACCTCGAGCTTGAGCGACGGTCTGTTCGACCCCCCGAGTCCGGCTTTTAACAGTTCGCCCAACCTAGCGTTATCGAACAAGATACGCAAGACCCAGGAGAAGAAGGATCCGTTCGATTCGCTCTTCGATGCTTCGCCCATCGTTCACAAGTCTATGAAGACCAGGAGCAGTACGGTCAAGAAGCCCACTGAAAAGAAGAAAAAGGGTAATGTTTTTTTTTTTTTTTTTTTCTTTTTTTTACAGCTTTGAAGGGGTCTGGAGTCGTCTGGGATTTTTCAATTTATTATCAAAGCTATTTAACTGTACGATGAAATTGCAAATGAAAACGTTTCGTTGCAGGCACGCACTCGAAAATCGGTGTCAGGATGGACGAGAATCAACTACAAATATTGGACGATCTTCCAAGCTCCGCTGTCGAAATGCAAGTCAAAGACAAGGTGAATTATCCCCTTATTCATTATTGTACTGTAAAAAAATGTTTTACGAAATTTATGCAAATTTTTTGTGTTCCTTATAGTTCTTGAAGAAGCTCAACCGTCAAGAGAGAGTTGTCGAGGAGGTTAAACTGGTGCTGAAGCCACACTACACAAAGAAACACGTCACGAAGGAGGAATACAAGGACATCATGAGGAAGGCCGTTCCAAAGGTAATATATTTTTTCTGGTGTAGTATCCCGTCAATCATAAGTTTGTTCGCTGTTTTTTTTTTTTTTTTTTTAAGAAAAATTTACTAATCGCTGCGTAACGTAGTCTGAAAATATTATTCGGGATTCTGTTGATTATTGATCGAGTCGCGTAATTGTACTTTCAGATATGTCATAACAAGTCTGGTGAGATAAACCCGAAGAAAATTGCCACCCTCATTGAAGCCTATGTCAAGAGAGTTCGCTCCAAGAGAAAAACAGGTGGAAATCCTCTGCTGTCGTTCAAGAAACCTGTGTAAGTTTTCACAAATTTTATCTTTTACGCGAAGTACAACGTTTAATTGAATATGTATACCCCGGATGTTTTTCATGAGCACGTGTATTTTCTGTTGTGTAGGAAAAACTTGTGGAGTTGATCACTCAGAGAGTAAGCCCAGCGTATCGTTGAGTTAGACTCTACTGCCGCATGTCTATAGATTAATTATTAGATGTTGATCGATAAAGCCACGAGAGATCTTGCCCGTGATGTCGAGTGCGTACGTGCGTGGTAAGTGCATTTTGTTCGTTCTTTTTATGATGGTACGAACGAAAATGATTGAAAAGCAAGAATTAGTTGAAGGAATCTGTGCGATATCAAAATAATGAAACATCGAGTGAACAATGTGTATTGTATGTATATACTTGAAAAGAAAAAAAAAAAAAAAAAACATATTTGAATATAAGCGCAATATTTTTATTTAATCTCAAGTGTTAGATTACTTGTGACTATTTAAAGAAAATTAAGTAATTCACAATTCATTTAAATTGAAAACGGTGAAATTGTTTATTTCATGATTAATTTTTTTTTTTTTTTTTTTTTTTGTTAGAAACATTTTGTTAGATGTAGGCGAGATTATGTAATATAAATCATTAAGTTTAAGGAGAAAGATGATGAATACAAAATTGATTACTATACATGGAAATAATGTATGAACTGTTTTATAAAAGCAATCTTTTTTTTTATTCGAATGTTTTAAAGTTTGATTGCAACGTAAATATATTATAGTATGAATTTTTTTGTAGTAAACGTAACTTAATTGGAATATACAAAAAAAAGAAAAAAAAAAAATTTGAAAAAACCTGGCAAAATATTTGCATTCTAGTATACATATATGTGCGTATAAAAAATTTAGAAATTTTTATTAATAGTACATGATAGTTTGGTCGTGATTTTTCAAGCCGCAAGAAAAACCTGTTGTGTAATTAGATGAGACGATCTAACATCGCTAAGTTGATGGTGAAGTGATCACTATTTTTTTCTGTTTTTATACTGTGAATGCGACAAAACTATTGATAAACAACGTTTATCTGTGTATAAGAAAAACCTTTGAATAAATTAATTCATAAACATAATTGGTACTGTGCTTGTGTAATTTGTTCCTCAAAAGTGCAAAGTGTAATGTTTAAAATGCTAATTTCCTTTCGTTCTTAACTTGCGTTAGTTTTTTTGTTTTTTAACATTCCATTGAACCCGTAGATTTTATACTAATTAAAAAACTTACGATACGACTTTTTTACTTAGTAAATTATTTTTATTATTTGCATTAAAGTCTTTACATTTTTCTTACAATTTCTAATTTTTATTCATCACAGTTGTCTTACAATCTATATGTGTATACAACAAAACTCATCAGTAGCATTTATAAAAGAAAATTGATGGTTTTTAATCTCAAGAATTAATTTCTCATTTGACATCGGCAAAACCAATACGATCATTTCCCATGTCAAATTCGGTGTAATAACGCCCAATGAAAACATCACCCAGAATCCACAGCGGACCATTTGGTGGAGGAATGTCAATACCCATGAACCCACTCAGGCAGATGGTCTTGCCAAATTGAGTGACCTGAAAGTGAAAAACAATTTTTTTTATCCACACAATGATCTCATTTTTACAATAGATGTTCATTACAAGGCCAACAAAAAGTTTGATCAGTTAAGTACCTTGAGTACGTATTCCTCGCCCTTCAAAGAAAATGACTTTCCACCAACTACAAAATCAATGACAGGCAACTTGGGAATAGCATCGCAGCTGACCTGCAATTCGGTAATAGTTTATATAGGTAAAATGGAAAAAAATTTGGAAAAGCAGAAACAAAATTTTTTTTGCATACAATAGACTCTCCACCAACAATTGGAGTGGCACCAATCGCGCTATTGATCCGTTTGACTTCGTCTACGGGTCCAGCGATGAGAGAAGTGCCAGTATCAGCAATAGCTTCACAACCATTCTGACAGAATGTCTTGTCATTAACTTGAATCCTAAACAAATTAAAATTCCATTAGCATCGTGTAAAGTACCCACCTTGTTTTGAGTTGTAGAAAAAAAAAAAAAAAAAAATGCTCACTTGTCCATCTTGAACTGCCAGTAAGCTTTGCGTGAGACAGGAACGTAAGTGAAATCACCTTTATAATAATTAGGATCAGATCCTCCCAGAATCATCTCTCCACCAATCGGAGCATCTGGATTTCTATTTACAAATTTAATTTCTTACATTCTCTTTACACTGCTGGTGACTTTAATCTTAAATGTGGTGAGATTATACCTGTTCAAGTAGAAACTGAACACAGGCTGGGGCACTAGGTTCTGCTGAACCATTTTGTAAAACACAGGTGTGACACCGTCAACGGCAATTGCGTTGTAAGCCATACCCATGATACCATCAAATTTGGCTGCGACGAAAGCTAATCCAGGCTCGCTCATGGCCTCAGCAAAAGTGACATCTTTCACGTTGGTTCCACCAATCTAGAATTTATGCATGAAAAATTTGATTCGCAAAATAATTCAATGTATTTCTCTTACAAAAGCATACCTGAACGGAATCAGTGGACAAAAATCCAGAGAGACTTCCTGAGCCATAACGAATGTCAAACTTGGTCCCGTTAACTTTGTAACTGCTTGATTTTGTACAGTCATACTTGTGGTGTAATACTGTAAAAAAAAAGTTGATTCTTATTGATATCATTATTATTACAAGCGTATTAAACAAAATTACTGACGGCAAGCAATGTTGGTATAGTGGCACTTTTTTGATGGGACCCACAGATTTGAAGATCCAGTGTCGAAGATAACGGTAAAGTTCTGCGGAGGTGTTCCTATACTGATTTGTCCATAGTACTGGGCATCCAAGTAATTGGACAGTGGCTCCGGTACCGGGCCCAAGCCATAACGCAGTTTTACCTGATGGAGCTCGGTTCCTACACTTGATAAATATCTCCTTGGACTTTCATATTTTTTCACAGGAACTCTGTAAAATAATTTCGCCGTTAAAGCATTCAATTGATATTATTAATGAGCAGTAAACAATTGATACAGCGAGACTTGTGGCATATTAATTTTAAAATGAAAAAAAAATATGTTGATAAATATATATGCCCAACTAAAGATATGCATGTTATCAAGCAGTGAGTCATGTTTCATAGTACTTGGGTATCAAGAGATCAAAGGTTTTGTAAATCGTCATTCATTTTCAAGAACCTATATTATCCAGACAAAGGAATTATTCATTTGTGGTGCATTTAAACATGATACTGAAAATAGAATGAGAAAAAGGTGATACAACCAAGAACAAAAGAAGCTAAAAAAATATAATGATGTATAAAGTAAACAGATTATTTCGTGACAACTTTTGTGCCGAGGTCATTTTGAAAAACACAGCCGGCTGTCTAAAGAGTATATGTATGTAACATGTTTTTTTTTTTTTTTTTATGTTGAAGAAAAAAAATTTTCTGTTAGCACAATCGGCTTATTTTATATGCCCGGTATTTTGTTAATAAATGCATCGAGACGAGAAATCGTACCCTAATTTTGGTAGTTAATTTAAACAAATTAGTCTCCATAATAAATATTGGGTGAATCACTCTATGCCTTAATCTCATGATATTCTATACATAAACATTTTTTAAATTGTTAACAGATTAACACAATTAAAGACCCGTGTCTTTTTCAGCATTTATTTTGCATCGTTGGTTTATTCAATCAGCATTAAATTTCCTAATTCAATTATATATTTGAAAGCACAACTCTTATCGCTTGAACTTTATCGAATGACATATACAATGACAAAACAAAAACAATTCACCAAACGACAATATCTCCAGTGTTGCGTTACATTATGGTTAAAAGCCCATCGATTGATATTTCCTTCAATAGCGTACTTCAATTTATTTTTATTAGTGTTATACTTACGAGAGAAAATATATAAATTGCAGCCAAGAAGTGCAAACTTATTTTTATACCCCTATACGTTGTGTGACGCTGCGTATTTTGAAGGGAGAGAGAAGAACCGGAGAAAGAGCAATGGCGTTTTTAGAAGACAAAATGGGAAAAAAAAAATAGAAAAAAACTAAAGCTCACCTGATCAAGTTCGGGGTGGCGAGGACGAGGCATAGGCAGAGGTTCGTCAAGGCGACGAGTCGCAGCAGCATCCTGGGGAGCTACGAAAAAGCAATTTCAAAACAGAGAAAACGACCTGCTGTCGACTGTGCTCTCACTTTTGTTGTACTGCGGATTCTTCTTGTGTTTTCGAAGCTCTCTCTTCGCGGAGACGTTGCACATGTGTGCGTTTGTGCGCGTGTGACGTAAGAACAACTGGATCAATTCACAAGGCAACACTATCAGGTAATCTATGCCTTACACCCTTTTTTATTATAATAATTTTGTTGCTATCATTAAATAAAAAAAATATTTTGTTTTAATCTTCGTGAAACACATTTTGTTGTAAAATTTTAGGGAATTATGAAAGTTTAGGGTACGTTCTCATGTGCCGCCGACGACAGCTTGTCCAATCCACGCAAAGAGAGAGATTTTTTCAAAAAAATACTTTATTGAGTATAAAAAAAGCTTATTAAAAATCATACAAATCAAGTCGTTTGGTTGTTTAAAAAATGGTCTGAGCAATTCTGACGACGTTTGCGTCCATATCGAATTCGGTGTAGAATTCCATCATGAAAGCACCACCGAGTTCCCAATAATCTTGACGGGGATTTGTGCTTGGCACGAATGGGCTCAAGCACACCTCGACGTTCTCCAATATAAGCTTGAATTTAATGCGATTTCATTGAAACTTTTCTCTTTTTCATCGAAAAAAAAAAAAAAAAAAAAAAAAAAAAAAAACACTCACATGCTGCACATAATATTTCGACTGGATGATGAACTCGTTGCCGTCGAGCACGAAATGTACCGTTGGCAATTTAGCGTACTGTCGGCAACTCACCTTGTGAAAATAATAATTTCAGTTAAACAACCGTCCAAACCTTTATACAAATAACTGTTGTATATAACAATCATCACTATAATTATACAAGACATAATTACCGTGTACATGTTCAAAACAGGGATGAAGTTAGCGTTCATCTGCCAGTTCAATTTTTGAATAACGTCGGGGGGTCCCACTATGGTGTTCGAGCTCGAGTCAAATATTGCCTTGCATTTTTCGCAAAGCACCGTTTGGGTTTTATTTTTTTCGGCAAACACACTGTACTCAAACAAACAAAAAAATAGTTTACATACACGTAATTGCCATAATTGTCATATAAATGTACCTGTCCATCATGATCATCCAGAATTTCTTTTCGATGACCGTAAGATTCGTCATGGTATCGACTTTTATGTTTTGCCTTTGCGTACCCCCAAATATCACCCTACCGGCTTTATTGGTAGTTTCATCCCTGAAAAAAATAATTTGCTATGTTTTTTTCAACATTAATGCAACTTAATTTTATTAATTGAATATTAAGTAGACTAATGATTCAAACTGTCAATCTTTACGCTATTCGTTATAAAAACGTAACGGCAGTTCCACCTTCTTCATACGTTATATGAACAACAGTTTTTATAACGACTAAAATGAAGATTGACAGTTAATTATTGGACTGGTAATATTTAAACGTCAACTTGATTTTTTTATGCTTGGACAGTGAACAAACAGTTTAAAAAAAAATCTATGAAACGCGTATAATATTGTGGTAAAAAAATGTGGATCGGACAATACCGGTTCATGTAAAACGTAAAAACGTTCTCGGTAACGACTTTTTGTCGGACCAGGTTGTAAAAAAAGGGCATCACGCCGGACCAGCCCGATTGTTCCTGGTATGCCAAGCCAATGATACCGTCAGCCCTGTACTGCCAGAACGGCCGGAACGATATGTGCGTGGCTTCCAGGAACGTTTGGTTTTGAACTTTGACGTGTGCCAACTGTTTTGGACAATTTTTTCTGATTATGACAACAAAATATATATATACGTTGGCCAAAAAAAGGGGCTTACGCGAAAAACGTCGGTTGATAAGATTCCCGCCAAAGAGAGTTCCGAGTTGTTCATTTTGACGAACGTGCCGTTCGGTACGTACGACGACGAGGCCGAGCTGTCGTACTGATTGTGCAGTTCTATAAAGTTGGGTGTACAAAGTCATAAAAATTATTGCTATTTCGTATGTTTTATGTGTCAACTCACTGCAAACTATTTCCGTCCAGTCGCAGTGGGAGGACGGTAGCCAACTGTCGGCCCATGTCGTGTCGAAGATCACTTTGAATGGCTTCGATGGTGAACCAACACCTATGAGGCCGTAGTACTCGCCCTGAATGGAAAATAATAATCTCTCAAAAAAGTGACGGGGAATCGAAATTTTTTTTTTTTTAATCAAGAAAAAACTGATAAAGAAATTGGCGCAATGTTTTTTTACGTTTAAATATTTGTACAGCACTACGGAGTCATTTTTCCAAGGATCGTTCAGAGAAGCTTTGTATTTCTTCAACTTTCCTACGTGGGACAGCTTTGTTTTATATATATCCATTCTGCAACAAGAAGGTATCGGTTACAATTGATAAAGTCAATGCTCTAACTTGATTATTGCTGTATACACTGAGCAACCCAATTCTTTGAATCAAAGAAAATTTCTTTACCCTCATTCCGTTAAATATTTTCTTTTAATTGAAACAAATTTAGTCGATCCAAAAAAACATTTCGTACAACTAAATGAGAAATTCGTAATTAAAAAAAGAAAATTTTAATTTAATAAAATATTATTTTCAATTAACTTATATTTTTTTACTCATAAGAAAATATTTAACGGAATGAGGGTAAAGAAATTTTCTTTGATTCAAAGAATTGGGTTGCTCAGTGTATATGAGAAAATCTACCAAAAAATATTCCCGTTTTGATAAAAAAAAAATTCTTTTGAGGCGTACCTTCGAGATAGGGCTCATTTTACTCGTAATTTCATCTACTATCATAAAAAAGTTTTGAACTTGGGTTTCAGTGAGGGTGACTCCGTTTTTCCGCGATTCACGTGTTGAAATTATATCTACATAAATGATATCTATTTTGAAACCCACGTTCAAAACTTTTTTTTTCATAGTAGATGACATTACGAGTAAAACAAGTTATATCTCGAAGGTGCGCCTCAAAAGAATTTTTTTTATTAAAAATGGTATATTTTTTTGTGGATTTCCTCATATGTACGCGTTTTTATGTATGTGTGGGTGCGTGTAGGTGTATAACATATTGCTGCGTATTTCATCGCCGTGAAGACGAATCCATTGTGTGACCCGTAATATATTGTAGTGTTAAAATACGCGAAATTCCTTATTAATTTAAAAATTGTAAAAATTAGTTTCTTGATAATTTTTTTTTTAATACGAGGCTCTCCGATTAAAAAAAAAAAAAAAAAAAAAAAATGTGAACAATAAATTTACCGATAAAAAAAAAAAAAAATCAAACCCAACAAATTGATCAACGCGTTAAGAATTATGATTTTAATGCTGCACTTGATAATTTTATTCCGAAGTAAAAATGTTTTACTCACTCGATTCTTCCTTCCCCTGTGGTGAAAAAAATCAGAAATACCACAGCGAAATTAATGCACTTCATGATGCCAAATTGAAATTGATAGGATAAAATTAACTCTCAATTAAACAGAGAAAAATATTGATTCCGAAAGAAAGGCGTGTAACTTAATCAACTGCTCGGATTGCACTAATGGAAAAGTACTATATACCATAAAACAGCCATGCGAGATACCGGGGATTCCCACAACCCTAGAGTTGTCAATGCTTGTGTGCGCGTCGTCTTTTATATTTTTCTTTTCGTACTTATAGAACATACTTATCGCCAAAACTTGTGATGCGCATATTATTTTCTCGCTGCGGATTCGCTGGCTTCGAGCAGCAGTTTATATTACACCAGTCCTTAGAGAATATATACATGGAGGAAGCATTGTATGCTCCGACCGCGAGACGAGATGAGAGAGACAAAAGACAAATAGCAGTACAACCTTTCTCTCTCTTACACGCCTCTGATTGGTTGGCCCCCTTCCGTATATATAGGTATAGTCGTATCCACGAGTGGCGGTCGTGGGGGAACAGAGCAGATATATGTAACCTAAGCTCTGATGAAAAAGAACTTATACATTACCAGAGAATATAGAATATATCCTCTTTAAGTATAGAAGGCCAAAGCGGAATTCCGAGCAATACACACTAAAACAATAATCTTCCATTACAACACAATTAAAACAACAAAATTTGAATAAAAATTTCCAATTTTAATTAAAGCCCTCATACCTGGTTAAACAGTTCATGTATGGCTAATGACTCAGTTAGAATGTTTGTCATCGATAGCTGAGCGGTCAAGAATGCTCGATTAGCTTTTGCGCTCTGGGCTTCGAATCTGACCTATGCTTTTTTTTTTAGGTATACATTTTCATAATGCTTGTTTTATTACGTTTCGTTTGTTTATAATTTTTAT
>NW_019379469.1:298756-336445 GCF_000648655.2 Copidosoma floridanum | reverse complement strand
TCATTAGCCATACATGAACTGTTTAACCAGGTATGAGGGCTTTAATTAAAATTGGAAATTTTTATTCAAATTTTGTTGTTTTAATTGTGTTGTAATGGAAGATTATTGTTTTAGTGTGTATTGCTCGGAATTCCGCTTTGGCCTTCTATACTTAAAGAGGATATATTCTATATTCTCTGGTAATGTATAAGTTCTTTTTCATCAGAGCTTAGGTTACATATATCTGCTCTGTTCCCCCACGACCGCCACTCGTGGATACGACTATACCTATATATACGGAAGGGGGCCAACCAATCAGAGGCGTGTAAGAGAGAGAAAGGTTGTACTGCTATTTGTCTTTTGTCTCTCTCATCTCGTCTCGCGGTCGGAGCATACAATGCTTCCTCCATGTATATATTCTCTAAGGTGAGTCCGTATGTGCATTATGAGACTGGATTTTCGACTAAATGTTTTAGAACAAGTTGCGCACTCGAAGGATTTCTTGCCTGAGTGGATTTTCATGTGATTTGTGCGGTCACTGTAATACTTGAAAGATTTATGACATACTAAGCACTCAAAGGATTTATCCCTCGTGTGGGTTCGCATGTGCTGTCTGAGGGTACTGGAAAATGTAAAAGCTTTTTGACATACTGAGCACTTAAAGGGTCTCTCCCCTGTGTGACTCCGTATGTGCTTTGTGAGGTTAGAAAATAATGTAAAACTTTTTTTACATATTATGCACTCAAAGGGTTTCGCTCCTGTGTGAGACCGTATGTGATGTGCGAGATAATCTTTTCGACTATATGTTTTAGAACAATCTGAGCATTTGAAGGGTTTTGTCCCCATATGAGTTTGTTTGTGTCTTACAAGGGTAAGTTTTCGACTAAACGTTTTAGAACAAATTGAGCACTCGAACGGTCTCTCGCCCGTGTGAATGAGTTGGTGCTCTTTAAAATCTGTAAGATTAGCAGATAATTTACCGCAGATCTCGCAAAGTCTCGTACCGGTGCTCTTCAGTGCTGATCTCATGGTTGGATTTTCGTTAATAATGGCCCCTGTACAGTTGATAAATAGTTGGACTTCGATGTGTGACAAACACGAAGAGAAAGTTTCTATAATCTTAGTGGTAGCTTCGTTGTCCCCAGTTCTTTTACTCCAGTAACTGTCGTTTATTGTTAAGGAACTGGATACGTTGCTTTTTTGTCTATAAATAGAACAGAAAAATCAATTATTCTAACGGAAAGTATAATAACGAATTTATACGTTGATACATTTTTATAATGTACTGTTAAATGTCTTTAAAGTGTACTATTTTATTATTTTCAATGTTTTTATAATAGTGTGAAATTGGATTTTATGTACACTTTATGTACATGACGATGGAAATGTCTAAGGTGATTTTCGACAAATCATGGAAGGAAATGCAATATCCCTCTGTTCCATTAATTACAATCGAATAAATGTTCAAAGATGAGTTTTACAACCTTAGGAAAAGTTAAACTTACTGCAGATATCTGGTGTAAAATTCTATTTAATATTATCTCTAATATNCCCATATGAGTTTGTTTGTGTCTTACAAGGGTAAGTTTTCGACTAAACGTTTTAGAACAAATTGAGCACTCGAACGGTCTCTCGCCCGTGTGAATGAGTTGGTGCTCTTTAAAATCTGTAAGATTAGCAGATAATTTACCGCAGATCTCGCAAAGTCTCGTACCGGTGCTCTTCAGTGCTGATCTCATGGTTGGATTTTCGTTAATAATGGCCCCTGTACAGTTGATAAATAGTTGGACTTCGATGTGTGACAAACACGAAGAGAAAGTTTCTATAATCTTAGTGGTAGCTTCGTTGTCCCCAGTTCTTTTACTCCAGTAACTGTCGTTTATTGTTAAGGAACTGGATACGTTGCTTTTTTGTCTATAAATAGAACAGAAAAATCAATTATTCTAACGTGGGTAACTTAAAAGAGTTTTCAAAGCATTTCAAATAAGAGCTTTCATCACATACTGTAAAAAAAAAAATTTCATAATTTTTTTACCAAACACCTTAGTCTGCTACTAATTTATTTTTTCATAACAGCTATTTTCCGGAAAATTCGAAGATAACTTTTAATGACATGAAATCCGTATAATACTAGGAACATCGATTATATATTTTTTTTTTCCAGAGTGCAAAAATATTTTTTTCCTACCTCGGGCGTTTTTGAGAGGCTGGTGGGCACTCGGTAGGAAAAATAGCATTCGCCACAGAAGCGCCATCGCTCCGTGGCTACCGCAAAATAGCCCCGGAGACGATGGCACTTATCCGATGAAAACTACTATTTACAAGTTACGTACCGTTTTTTTACGAGCTTATGATAAAAATAGTACTATTTGCTAGTATTTACTTTATTTTAATGACAAAATACACAAAGAGTATCCCGTTTTTGTCCTCAATTTTATTAAAAAATCTGGAGACAAAAACAGGATTTTTTTAAGTTCTATTCGCTCCGAGCCGATGCAGAGGTTGCGCCCCCTCTAGCCAAAATCAGGCAACATTTCTTGCATGTAAACAAACGGTTTAGAACATATATACATACGTATAGCTGCTTGTGATTGGCACTTGGCAAGCTAGAGAGAGAACGACGATCCTCTCCTGCTGTCATATTCAGCCAATCACAAGCAGCTATACGTATGTATATATGTTCTAAACCGTTTGTTTACATGCAAGAAATGTTGCCTGATTTTGGCTCGAGGGGGCGCAACCTCTGTATCGGCTCGGAGCGAATATCGATGTATGTACGGACTCAAGAGGCCTTTTTACGAACTTTTTTGTTTACTACCGCATTGGTTACTAAAGAAATTGGTACTCGAAGTGTAAGCGTGTAAATATAAACTCTGCTTCCATTTATTTATTTTTTAAATAGCGTTTATTCAATGATGAAGATTTACATGGACTTACATTTAAAAATTTGTATAAAAATGTAAAAGAAATTAGCTAAAATTAAAAAATTTGTTTAAGATCACTGACACTTACAGGTAAAATATAATTCACGCTATTACAAGTCAATACATTGTTTTATTTATGGAACCCAAGCATGTATATCATTTGCGTTTTAGTGTCACAATTTTCCATTAAAGATATTTTAATTGACATGTATTATTGTTTGAAGTGCAGATTCGAAAAATGTTTTTGTAGAAAAAAAGAAATGTACCTTTCTAATTCATCAATTTATATTATTATTATTTGCCTATGCTTCCTTATATCTATTAATTAATGGCTCTTGATACAACTAATTTGGCCAAAACTTTTTTGACATACTAAGAACTCGAAGAACCCTCGCTCGTGTGGGTCCTCATATGCCTTTTAAGATTACTCGCGTCGGTGAATGGCCTTTGGCAGATGGAACAGCGATAAGAAGGTATACCGGTATGGACACGCACGTGTCTCTTGAGATTGCTTTTTAGTCCAAAAGATTTTGGACAAACTGGACATTTATAGGGCCTTTCTCCCGTATGGGTCTTTATGTGCCTTTTAAGATTACCCATGTCCATGAATGGCCTTTGGCAAATGGGACAATGCCCGCAAGGTATGCCGGTGTGGACACGCATATGAGTTGTTAGAAGTTTTTTCTGGCTGAAAGATTCTGGACAATCTGTGCATTTATAGGGTTTTTCCTCTTTGTGGGTCCACATGTGCTTTGCGATATTACTATGAGATATGAAACCTTTTTGGCATACCGAGCACTTGTAGGGTCGTTCGCCTGTATGGGTCCTCATGTGCACTTTAAGACTACTCGGGTCAATGAATGGTTGTTGGCAGATTAAACAGGGCCCATAAGGTATGCCAGTGTGGATGCGCATGTGCCTCCTGAGATTGGTTTTTAGACTAAAAGATTCTGAACAATCTGCACACTTATAGGGTTTCTCCCCTGTGTGAGTCCGCATGTGCTGTGTGAGGTCACTGGAAGATCTAAAACCTTTTTGACATACGGAGCACGTGTAAGGTTTCTCTCCTGTATGGATCCTCATATGCACTCTAAGACTGCTCGGGTCAGTGAATGGCCTTTGGCATATAGTACAATTACCATAAGGTATGCCAGTGTGGACGCGCATGTGCCTCCTGAGATTGGTTTTTAGACTAAAAGATTTTGGACAATCTTTGCACTTAAACGATTTTTTTTCTGCATGGATCCTCATGTGTTTTTTGAGGTTACCGGAAAATGTAAAACCTATTCGACATACCGAGCACCTATAAGGACGCTCTTCTGTATGAATCCGTATGTGACATACGAGATCAGTTTTTCGACTAAACGTTTTAGAACAAATTGAACACTCGAAGGGTTTCTCGCCCGTGTGAACAAGTTGGTGCGATTTAAAATGTGCAATTTTGGCAAACGTTTTACCACAGACCTCGCAAAGTCTCGTACAAGTGTTTTTCAGTGCTGATGTCATGATTGGATTTCCGTTAATAATGGCCCCTGTACAGTTGATAAATAATTGGACTTCGATGTGTGGTAAACACGAAGAGAAAGTTTCTATAATCTTAGTGGTAGCTTTGTTGTCCCCAGTTCTTTTACTCCAGTAACTGTCATTTATTGTTGAGGAACTGAACGCGTTGCTTTTTTGTCTATAAATAGAACAGAAAAATCAATTATTCTAACGGAAAGTATAACAACGAATTTATACGTTCATATATTTTTAATTTTTGCTGTTAGATGTATTGGATGGAGTACTATTCTCTTGTTCCTACTGCTTATGTAGTATAGCGAAAAACTTAATTTCATGTGTAATGCATATAATTACGTTCTAATGGAAATGCCCAAGTGGATCTTAACAGTTCATATAAGTAAATGCCGTCCTTCTGTTCTGTCGATTACAAAAGAGTAAATGTTCAACGATTAGTTCTACAACCTCAGTAAAAGCAAAACTTATCGTAACTCTATGGTATAAAATCTAAAATGTTAAAAGAAAGAAATGGCGATGTAGAAAATCTACGTGTTACAACATACTCTGGGTATTTTTTGCATTTCAAGGTATTTACTGTGTTTTGTACAATTACATCAGGTTATTTTAATTGAAAATAAAAACTTACTATTTCTGCGTCTAGATTTTAAACCAATGGATGTTGATAAATATTTATTGTCTTGTCCAAATATACGTTGTGTCCGGTTTAGTAGTTCTATTTAATTTTGTCTCTGGTGTAATAGGCGTTGCCTTTTGATGAACTCATGAATTTATTTTAACTTATTAGTACGGAAACTTGTAAAAAAATAGGCTTTGTACTATTATATTGTGTACCACTACAAAGAGGAATATCGTCACAATACATTGAAATTTTTCGTATCGTGGATAAATGAAAAACGTCAACGTGTACAATTTAAGGCTCAAATTCTACTGATACTACAATATAAATGACGTTATTTCTGTATCCGTCCACAGTAAGCTTTAAAATGTTAATAGTACAATAATGACTCTAAGACGTATGTATAGTCAGAAAGTTTGGACGTGGTGCTTCTTGGCAACGTTGGCCTGACAAAAGTCATTATGTGTTTTATCATCGAAAAAATAAAATTGTGTGTAGGATTAAACCTATTCTTAACTTGAACACCAAATTATACGATGATACAAACATAATTCAACGTATTATGTACAAGTAAAATTTTTTAGAAAAACGTGGTTGAGATACATGGAGTAACATAGTGTCCTAAAGTCAATCCTTTTTTTCGTTAATAATAAGCTCCTTTTTAATAGTTCGATCATCTCAACAAGAATCTCTAATTCCTTAACTTTACTATGAAATTTTTTTCAGCATGAGATTTTGCTTTACTAAGTTGAGTTGAGTTAATAAGATTTATATACCTTTGTGGCTTGTACGCATAAGCTACATGGCACGTGTCAGTAAAGTGCGTGAGAGAAATAGACATAGATAGAGCGTACTTAGTATTACTAACACGTGCTACATAGCCATTAATCTCGTGCTGAAAAAAATACCATAGTTAAGGTAAAAAATTAGAGATTATTATGAAGATGACCACACTATTAAAAAATATCTTATTATTAACGAAAAAAATTATTGACTTTGGGCAACCATGCTATACTACTTGTGTAGCAACTCAATGTATTCTCGTAACCACGTGGACTCACCATCCAGCCACAAGTTGGCGCTGGGTATTTAATGTACAGGGAACCCACGGACCTACATAAAAGTAAACTGTTATTTATTTTTTAAATAGCGTTTATTCAATGATGAAGATTAACATATACAGACTTAGATTTAAAGGTTTGAAAGAAAAATACAATAATTGAGCTTAAATTAAAAGGTTGGTTTAAGGTAACACGGATAGGTAAAATAGGATTATACGCTGTTATACGTAAATACATTGTTTTATTTGTTTTTTTACACATAAGCGCCAACTAACTGAGACTACCCTACAGTAAACAGTACAGTATCTCGGGCCGCGCAAAGTAGCTTCAATGGTGGTGGTGCTTCTGTGAACAAAACTAATTACTTACGGACATCATCTGTTTTTGTTTTTTTTTACTGGATTCTCTCGAAGGTTTTTTCCTCGTATGGGTCCTCATATGATTTTTAAGACTATTCGCGTGCCTAAATGGCTTTTTGCAGATGGTACAAAAACCGTAAGGTATGCCTGTGTGGATGCGCATGTGAATTTTAAGAGTACCTTTTTGCGCAAAAGAGTTTGGACAATTTGCACACTTATAGGGTTTTTCCCCGGTATGGGTCCGCATGTGATCTGCGAGTGAACTAGAAGATCTAAAACCTTTTTGACACACCGAGCACTTGTAGGGTCGCTCCCCTGTGTGGGTCCTCATGTGTACTATAAGATTACTCGAGTACGTAAATGGCTTTTGACAGATGGTGCAGTGACTAAAAGGTATGCCAGTGTGGACGCGCATATGAGTTGTGAGGTGGTTTTTTTGGCTGAAAGATTTTGGACAATTTGCGCACTTATAGGGTTTTTCCTCTTTGTGGGTCCACATGTGCTTTGCGATATTACTACGAGATATGAAACCTTTTTGGCATACCGAGCACTTGTAGGGTTTTTCCCCTGTGTGCGTCCGTATGTGTAAAACGAGATTAGTTTTTCGGTTAAATGTTTTAGAACAAGTTGAGCACTCGAAGGGTTTCTCGCCCGTGTGAGTCATCATGTGTTTTTTGAGGTTAGAAGATAATGCAAAACCTTTTTGACATGTTGGGCACTCAAAAGGTTTTTCCCCTGTGTGGCTTTGGATGTGTCTCCTGAGATTGCTTTTTTGGCTGAAATATTTTGGACAATCTGTGCACTTATAGGGTTTTTCCTCTGTGTGGGTCTGCATGTGCCTCCTAAGATTACCTTTTTGGCGAAATGATCTAAGACATTCTGTGCACTTGAAGGGTTTTTTGCTCGTGTGGGTTCCCATGTGCGTTGAGAGGTTAACTGAAGATTTAAAACTTTTTTGACATACTATGCACTCAAAGGGTTTCTCCTCGTTGTGAACAGTCCGTATGTGTCGTATGATAGTATCTTTTTGCCCAAATGTTTTAGAACAATCTGCGCATTTGAAGGGTTTTTTCCCCATATGAGTTTGTTTGTGTCTTACAAGGGTCATTTTTCGATTAAACGTTTGTAAACAAATTGAGCACTCAAACGGTCTCTCGCCCGTGTGAACGAGTTGGTGCTCTTTAAAATCTGTAAGATTAGCAGATAATTTACCGCAGATCTCGCAAAGTCTCGTACAGGTTTTTTTCAGTGCCGATCTCATGGTTGGATTTTCGTTAATAATGGCCCCTGAACAGTTGATAAATAGTTGGACTTCGATGTGTGACAAACACGAAGAGAAAGTTTCTATAATCTTATTGGTAGCTTCGTTGTCCCCAGTTCTTTTACTCCAGTAACTGTCGTTTATTGTTAAGGAACTGGATACGTTGCTTTTTTGTCTATAAATAGAACAGAAAAATCAATTATTTGAACGGAAAGTATAACAACGAATTTATACGTTCATATATTTTTGATTTTTGCTGTTAGACGTATTGGATGGCGTACTATTTTCTTGTTCTTACTGCTTATGTAGTATAGCGAAAAACTTGATTTCATGTGTAATGTATATAATTAGGTAACAAAAATGTCTAAGGGGATCTTTGACGGTTCCAGAAAGAGTAAATATTCAATGGTTAGTCGTACAACCTTAAAACAGCTAAATTAATTAATTTATAAGTAAAACTCTGTTATATCAAATGTAAGAATGTGATGAAAAGAAATGTCGGTGTAGAAAATCCACGTGATACAATATACCCTGGTATGAGTATTTATTGCACTCCGAGGTATTTATTGTGTTTTTTACAATTACAGCAGGTTATTTTAATTGAAAATAAAAGTTGACTATTTCTGCGTCTAGATTTTAAACCAATGGATGTTGATAAATATTTATTGTCTTGTCCAAATATACGTTGTGTCCGGTTTAGTACTTCTATTTAATTTTTTCTCTGATATTATAGGTGTTGCCTTACACCTTTATGAACTCGTGAATTTATTTTCACTCATTATTATGGAAACTTGTAAAAAAATAGACTTTGTACTATAATATTGCATACCACTACAAAGAGGAATATTGTTACAATATATTGAAACTTTGGGTGAAAAACGTCGACGTGAACAATTTAATGCTGAAAACCTACTTCTGACACTATAATAGATTAGGTGATTTCTGTGCCTATCGACAGTAAGCGAAAAAATGTTAATGGCATATTAATGGCTGTTTGTTATGCACGTATCGTCGGAAAGTTTCGACGTGGTGCTTCTTGGCAACGTTGGCCTGACAATAGCCATTATGCGTCGTAGCATCGAAAAAATTAAAAATAATTTATACTATCAAACTTATGAAGTGTTCTAGAAAAATTTGATGAAAAACTTACATGTTGTACAAAGCATGTATACATGAGTTCGTAACTCGAAAGAGTCTTTAATGTGTTCCACAGTTACAAAAAATGTTATTGTTCCTTTACAAAAGATCTTTGTCTGAAACGATTT
This sequence comes from Copidosoma floridanum, assembly GCF_000648655.2. The sequence goes on along the minus strand of NW_019379469.1, from coordinate 327,459 downwards.
TTTTTTTTTTTATTCAAAAAAAATTTTTTATTTTATTAACAGCATTTGCTCGAAATATTAGAATACTTTTTTTGATGAGCTACTATCGTTGTCATTAGACTAGGTGATTCAAAATAAAAAAAAAATTAAAAATACGATACATTGAAAAAAAATTCTGTATAATGAAAAAAAAATAGTATTTCTTGTCAGAGACGTGCCATAGTCTCTGGGCCTATCTTTCAGCGTTTTCGAGAGGCTAGTGTGCCCTATAGGTAGGAAGAATAGGATTTGCCACGTAAGTGCCATATTGCACTACGGCTGTCTCACGTCTGCAATATATATACAGCCCAAGAGACGATGGCATTATCTGACGAAAACTACCAATAATTATTGTTGTTTTTTTCAAACAAAGCTAATTTATCTTACGTTAAAAAAAATATTCATTTTAAACAAGAAATCATCGACAAAATCTACTGGAATTCAGAAAATATATATTTAGAAGATACGTCACGCAGTTTCATCATACTGCGTACATGTAATATATTTCTTTGATACACCTATTTACGAATGTCCAATTAATGCTTTTATATTTTATCACCACCAATGAAGAAAAAAAAATGGCCCCAACGGGTTTCACTGACGTTCTGCAGCGTGAAACTCATCTACGGCTTGTTAACTATACGCGACAAATATTATGTATTTAAATACATGTTACACGTAACCCTTCGGTCGCTCTTAAAATTTTTTATATCACATGCTCCTTTCGACTGAAAAACAACGTACCCTGTGATATCTTTATATTGTTTCGTCCTTCTTTCATTTCATCGAATCCTCCATTGCGTCCCTTTTGGTTCGGACGTTTCAAAAGATCAACGTAGAGTCATAACTGTAGAATAACAATGATAACCTGATTTCCCATCGGCTGAATTCCTTTCAAATCGAATCTTTTATCAAAAAAAAAAAAAAAAAAAAAAAAAATTAAAGATTTGAAGAGCCGTCGTTACTGCCGCCGTTGGCCTTTTTAAGCACTATTTTTATTTATTTTTGATCAATGTGCTTTTATACACTTGTGGGAGGAAACAAAAAAAAAAGGAATAAAATATTGCGAGTGTTGGGCTCCTTTTTCCAAACTTACCTCACTCGCCAAGTTCAGGCTTGTGTACATATTTACTGTCAATTCATAAAAATATAAAAACATGAAGCTTTTAAAAATTAAATCGGCAAAAAAGAGTGCACAACTTAACAAAAAACCTAACGATAACAATCGAATCGAACGCTTCAATATACATCGAGGAGGGAGGACTTGCATAAAAATACCAAACTCGAATATTCGCGGGCTTCAGTGGCGCCACCTTTATTTCGACTCTCCACGGAAGACTGCGATCCCATTGGTCTTCAAAACCTCGAATCTCGAATCTCTTCGTTGCAGCCGTGATTCGACGCCATCTTTGCTTCGAAAGCGTGTGTATAAATAGAGGCAAGTACCGCACTCGCCTCTCACACGAGAGTTTCACTCCCAGAGTTTCACTCACCCTTTACGTACCGGTTGAAATTGTCAGCAGTTACTTATATATTTGTATCCAAAATCCTAAAAGCTAAACTCCGAGAGTTAGTCCAGTCGAGGAATTACGCCTCTCTCTCGCTATTTTCTCTCGTTGAGCACTCAACTTGTTATATTTTTATAATAAACATAAACAGCACAGTATACACCGTGCAAAGCAAGACGACGACGTTCTTGCGCGCGTCCCTATATATATATATGTAATATTCCTTCTATATCTTGTACCATCATCATTATTTCGCTTATGGTAAATATCAGTGTGTAAGTGCAGCCCGTCGTCGTAGAGTAGATCGCAGCAGCATCTGAGGATGCTGGGAGTATCTGGAGTACATCGATGTGTATCTTCGTAAGTAACCATTATACTTGTGCATGCTTATCACATTTGCTCTTTTTTTTCGCTCCCTCTAAGTTGTATTCACCTATACTTCCTGGGTGTTGATGCTCTGATCCGTGATTTTTTTCATTCATTTGCGTTCGGCCGTATGGATGACTTGGTGCTCGGTGCAGGGTGCGCGTATCCTATACAGCACATGAGACATGCCTGAAAAATGGAGGCTCTGAAAAAGAATAGTTGTTTGCATCTAATGTCGAATATGCGGTATTCTCAGAGAATTGTAAGTTGCGTCGTGTGTTGAAAATAATGGAGCTTGATCAACGTTATAATATATGTATTGGTCTGTTGGTTACTTGGTAATGGCATGGAATGTGTTTTTGTTAAAAAAAAAAAAAATGAATTTCATTTTCCGTTGCTAAGTACAGATAAGCAATTGGAATTTGAAGTATATTAAATTTTTTGGAATAAGGTACTTTAGATATTGCTTAAACTAGATAAGTAAGGACGATAAACAGGTATAAACGACTCTTTAATAGGCCACATTTCAAAGACTGATAAAAGTCGCTTTTACTTTTCTTTGTTCAATATTTCAAATGGCTTAATCACTAGACTATTAAAACTAAATACTCATTTTATCTAAATGTTAAAATAATCTAGAAACTAGCTACATTAAGCATATGATCTCATCATCCATTATCGATTACACTTTGTTCTCTGCTTTACAGTGTATATTTGAAACCTAAGTTTGTACATGTATTTTTTCTGCTTTTCATTAGATTCTAGAATTTTTTTTTTTTGTAGAAACTCTTTGTCTGATTTGGTATTGCTAAACCACCCAACAAATAGTAGTTGTAAAGAAGCATGGTAAAACACTTTTTTGATGAAAATGGTTTTTTATTTTAACAAAACTTATGACTGATTACATTGTTCAGGTAGTAAATTCTTTCAATACTGGTTTTTATCGTAAAGCAATATTTGAGAAATATTCGTGTTTAAAATATCTCTCAAGTCAATTATCAACACAACATTAAAAAAAAAATGCCTAATATCTACCCTATGAAAATTTATAATAAAATTTTTTCTTTTTTTTTTTTTATATTTCAGAGTAGCGTTGCACGCCAAATATGTCTGTACATTATAAATTTAAATCCACTTTGGATTATGACACAGTATCATTCGATGGACTGCATATTTCTGTAGCTGATCTCAAAAAAGCCATTTTCCATCAAAAGCGTATTGGCAAGAACACAGACTTTGACCTGCAGATTACCAATGCCCAAACTAAACAAGGTAAGCACTATTTAGCCATAAAATATTTATTTTTTCGAGCCTTCTATTCATTTAAATCGTGTGTTATAATAAAAAGTTATGTTTTACAATCGAAAATCAATACTTTCTCAGATTATACAGACGACAACGCTTTAATCGCCAAGAATACAAGTTTAATAGTTGCTAGAGTACCATTGACTATACAGAAGAAGCATAATTGGGACAGGGCAGAAGCACCGACATTAAACACATCTAAAGATGAGAGTTCTATTTCAAAGTCAGTTGACCTTACCAGGTTGGATGGATCCGAGGAAGACAAGATCCGGGCGATGATGACCCAATCGACCCAAGATTATGATCCTTCCAAGTAAGTTTTTCTTTCAACATACATGTTTTTTCGTTAGATTTTTTTTTTTTTAACATTTCTAGTTAACAGTTGTGGAACTTTTTTTTTAGTTACATGAAAATTCGTGGTTCTAATCAAACTGGTGAGGTACCTCCTAATTATCGCTGTTACAAATGTCACCAGCCAGGTCATTGGATTAAAAATTGTCCTCTAAGCTCGAATCAAGAGCCAGTGGAGATAAAAAAGAGCACAGGTATTCCTAGAAGTTTTATGGTCCCAGTTGAGGGACCATCAGTTCCCGGCGCAATGATGACTCCAGGTGGAACTTATGCCGTACCTGCTATCGATCAGTAAGTATCAGAATTACAAATTTTTTTTTTAAAAACAATTTAATCTGGACAACCTAGTTTTTAAATTGTTATTTATTTATTTATTTTTTTTTTTAGTCAAGCCTACAAAGAAGGCAAGAAGGAAAAGCCTCCGTTTGCACACAATCCTGAGCCTGTTGTTAAAAAGATGGAAATTCCTGAAGATCTCGTTTGCACTATTTGCAAGGATCTTCTTACAGATACTGTCATGATACCATGTTGTGGTAACTCATTCTGTGACGAATGTAAATATCTTTGAGTCGTCTAATTTTAATGTCTTCAACTTTCGCTTTACTGCATTATAACATGCTTTTCTAAATTTTTCAGGTATACGTACGTTCCTACTTGATTTAGATGAAGCCTTCTGCCCAGACTGTGGAGAGAAGGAAGTGTCGCCAGACTCTTTGATTCCCAATCGCTACCTTCGCAATGCAGTTATGAATTTTAAAAATCAAACTGGCTATGCAAAACGACTGGTGTATAGGCGCCCAATGATGCTTATGATGCAAATTTCGAGGCGACTTTTGGTGTCGGAGCCCTCGATATCGGAGAAGCTAACTGTGGCGCCCACAACATCGGCGGCGACACCAGCTTCCGGGGCCGCTGCTTCTCACACAGAGACTGAGGTGAAGGAAGCTGACAAACCTGTTGGTAAAGCATCACCCTCATACGAGAAAGCAACAACTGGTCAGTCTCCTTTAACTCGGTTTGGATCAGATGGACAATGATATTGAATGTCGACAATAACTTGCATTTTTTTTTTTTTTTTTATTAAGAACCTGAAGTTGAGGCTGATGTGGCCACTGACAGCATGACAAAACTTACTGGAGCAGAAGAAGCTGAAGTGCCACCTCCTCCCGGAACTGAGCCACCCTTACTACCAAAGCACTCTTCCGATAAATCGTGGAACGATCGCGAATCTAGCACCGAAACCAGAGATGACGAGTACGGGAGATACTCAAAGAAACGGCGTAGGAGCTTCAGCCGTGATAATCACAGGGACAAGTGAGCACTTACTATTGCAATACAAATATTCATTTCTGTAGATTAGATGGTAGAGTAGCTCGTGCATGAATTTGTCGTATCATCGTAATACTTGTCTCCAAAGATAACGATTTCTGTTGAGAGGAGCCGTGTAGGGAAACGTTAGGGCATTGACCGGCAGGTTTACCTTATTTAATTGCAGAAATATAACCTATCATGCAAGAATGGATACTAATATGAGGCCTGGTAATAGGAGGCGCTCTCTTTCACCTAGGAATTCTCAGCATCCTGATTACTCGATGCACCAGACGTCTGGTCCTAAAGGCTACCAAGGTCACATGGCAGGGGAGAGCCGCTACCACCCGTCGATGCATTACGATCCTAACCTGCGGCGCTCAGTGGAAGACCGAGCTGGCACTCCCACTGTAAATATTTTAAAACACAGCTCACAAAATTTCACTATCCAAAACTACCAATCTATAATGGTTTTTTTCGTTTACTTTAATTTGAAGGTCGACGAGCCACACCTGCATCCGCCAAGTCACCAGCCAGGCATGATGCCATATCCACCGACGGATGACCGAGGTCTGCCGCCATCGTCGGTCTACAACGCACTACCCCAGCCGGGTCCTCCACCGTCGGCTGTTCCCCCGGGACTCCTGCCTGATCCGTACATGCAAGGGCCGCGTATGCCCATGTATCCTCCTCATCAACAACCCCCACCTCTTCCACCACCTGCCGGTCACGGCTACGTCCCCCATCCATCAGGGCCACCCCCTCCGGTCTCGCGGTATGATACTGGTAGACTGCCTTATCAGCCGCCAGGCTATCGTCCTCCACAGCCCAGGGCGTACATGCCAAGACCGATGCGCGGAATGCATGGAAGTAAGTCGATATTGTGGTTTTTTATTTGCTCCCTTGCAACATACATACTTTGATTTGATTTTTCGGGTTTGATTTTATCCTTTTATTTTGTCTTTGATTGATTCAAGATAACAATAAATGCTGACCATGCTATTTATTAAAAGGATTTAATATACATAATTTTTACATGATACGTAATGGTGTTGGCAAGATTGCATGTAATTTATACACCCTCAGCCGTTACTCTTTTAATAATCTGTAGTTACAGCACCTTAAATAGCATTGACAGTATACGTATACCATGCAATATCTCTTTTTAGTGGTTGACGAGAATAAGTAGTATTGAATAAAAAAAGCATAATCTTACAAAAACTGCTTAACATTACAAACTAAGTTAGATTAGTTGATAATTTTACTAAAAATTCTTGGTAGCCACATAAGTAAAAAAGGTAAACCGAAAAGTGAAGAAATATGATGCGGTTGTTATCTGATATCGTATTTTCTACTTGNAGTGTTTCGCTAAGTTATAAAATATTTTTTATTTACAAACTAATTTTTGTTGATTAGCCATTTTTAATTATCTAAAGTAAAAAAGTTGTATTCAAAACAGTGTAAACAATGATTAAAATGAAAGCGATTGATTAAGAAAAAATTTATCATGCTTTTGTAGAATGTTATTTGACGCGAAAAAATCAGCTTACTTTGAATCGTATATGTTTTATTTTATTCCATATAACAATTCTTATGAAAAATATTTATTTGAACTTGAAAATGTTCGGTTAAATAAAAAAACTGTTAAGTGGGTTGAAAAAAAATAGAAGTAAACTTCTTTGTAATAGCGGTATATGTCTTCTTAGTTTTTGTTTAAAAAAATACTAAATACTAGCTGAATTATTTATTAAACATTCAGTATGTCCATTAAAGCACGTTTAATAAATATTCAATAAAGTTACAGCACAAGCTGTTTGGGTTTAAAAAAAAAAAAAAAAAAAAAAAAAAAAAAAAAAAAAAAAAAAAAAAAAAAATAGCTCTTTCAAATGTATTAACTAGAATGATATTTTACTCTATTTCTAATCTTTGAAGATACTTATCGGTTGACCTTAACTTCGTCATTAAATTTCAAAATGTATATAGACTGTACAGTTTGAGTAAAATCCATGACAAAAATAATTTTTCCATCTGTTTTTGACAAAAAAAAAATGTATCATGTGAAACGCTTTTACACGATCATTTTTTCAAACACTGTTTAAAGCACTCAAGGTTTACAAAAGTAGCTCTGGGTATTAATGCAAGGAATTTTTTTCCTTTTTTTGTTTTTTTGTTTTAATGACAAACAGGAGGGTTCAGGTCACAGATACGATCAAAATGGGATTTACAAGGTTCTTATTTTCTTTATAAAATTTATAAATTTGTGTTCAAGTGTCGTTAATGTGTCCACACAAGGCTTCTTATATGGCAAGAAAATTATAAATTTTTTCTCTGTTATTTGTATTAAATTTCACGCAAACAACCTATAATCTTACTATAGTATTAAACAATTTTAATTACATATAGCATTGGCCTATGTGTGAATGTTAGAGAATCGTTATAACATAGGTAGCGGTAATCTTTATCTTATGCATGAAATACAAAATATAAAAGAAAAAGTTTATAAAGTACTCTACATTAGTTTTACGTAGATAAAAGAAACAAGGACGAATTCTTTTTACTCTAGCTGTACAGAGAAAAATAAACAGCTCGTTTAGAAATTAATTATTCACTAGCTTTAATATACGTTTGTTTTCAATTTAATTGCAACTATTAGTATTACTACTACTAACTTGACTTGTGTCGAAATAGTCGCAAAGCTAATAATCACAACATTGTTATTCTGAACTAATAGCTGTATTTTGCTTATGCATTCACTGTAAAGAAATCTTTCTTGTTTTTTTTTTGTTTCTTAGTTGTTTTTCTTTTTTTTTTTGGTTCCAATCAAATTTGCTATTGTTCAAACCCACAAAGGTTAACAAATAAGAAGTCTTAATTGTCTTTATGTTCAACTTTTTGCATGTAAAAACGTGCATTTGTAATTATTTTTTATATCCTTTTGCAGTGGGATACAGGGGTATGCAACCTTTGCCTCCAGGGATGGGACGAAACATGCACAACGGCGCTCAAGGGTAAGTGTACCTAGTGAATTTTTGCAACTCTTGAAAAGTGACATGTGTAAAAAAATATGCTAACTCGAGTCTCTCCTCGTTTTGTTCAACAGCGGAATAATAGACGACCCACTCGAGGTATTCCAGCGGATGCTACGCGAGAAAGATGAGCGGGATCGGCGCTTGGGCAAGCACCGAAAACGCACGCGGTCGATATCGCGCTCGCCACGGAGCTACTCGCGCTCGCGGTCTCGTTCCTTCGGCCGTCGTGGCTCACCGTCATCACGAGCTAGTCGATCGCGCTCACCACTCCCTAAGAGACGCGTCACGCGCTCACCGCCTCCGTCGTCTCACAGGGCGCGTAGCCGCACTCCTAAAAAGTCCAGAAGGTCACGTAGCGGAAGTTTCTCGCTCAGTCGGTAAGTTCAAGGCAACATTAAAGACTCATTTGATTGTATGCTCCATCGTCGTGTGTAGTATTGACATGCGAGTTTTTACTCTTTATAGATCCCGATCGTATTCTCGAAGTCAGTCGCCAAGAGGATCTCTTCCTCGTGACAGAGATCGCGATCGCAGAGGCAAAAAACGTGACGTGCCTTCTTACCGCTCACCGGTTCGCTCGCCACCAAGGTAATTTATCCTTCGTATGATAGTTGCACTAAATACTAATATTTTTTTGCTATGATTGTACGGCATCTAACGAAAATTGGTATTTGTCAGGTATCACAAAGAGCGTGAACGCGGCAGGGAGCGGCGGCGCTCGCGCGAGACCTACGGTAGTTACTATAATGACACAGCAGTGCCAGCACCGCACGACTACGGGTCCTCGTATCGCGAGTCCCGAGTCGATCGAGCGCCCCGTTACCCAGCCTCGAGTCGTGGACCACCGGCTGCTTCTTCACCACTGCTGCCACCGCCTCCGGGCATGATCGGACCGCCGGCGGGTCCGCCCGTCGGTGTTCAGACTAGCGTACCTCCAGCCGTTATTGTACCAGGACAAGCGCCACCACCACCGATGGACAGGAAAGACTATTATGAATCATATAACAGGTATTTTGGATACATAAGTAATTTTATACTCGAGCGACCATACGTGCCTATCTACGTAAGTGTACGATAGTTGAAATGAATAGAGACTGGTTTTACATGTATGCCTATACTTAACAAGTTATTTACTGCAACACATGTGTTAAAAAACTAATCATATTTGACGAATCTCGAGTTATGGTATGAACAGAGTATTCTGTTGAAATTTTATGAATGGTAATTTTATCTTTTAATTAACGCTAGATTTCAAACTTTTTATTCATCGGTATTTTCAGAATTTTACAATCTTTATTTTGTTTTATACCAAAAGACAAAATAATACGAGTTGATCGATCTCAGTAAGTAAAGCGATAATGCAACGAAAAAAAAAAAAGAAAGTATTTCACGTCAGTTGAGCCTAATGTCTGAGTACCAATGGTGAAACTGAATTAGCAACAAAATGTCTTGTACCTTACAGTATTTTTTATAATTTTATTGTTATACTCTCTTAATATGTGAATTTATAAGAGTTTTAACATGCAAAGCGCACCTGATTTTCATTTTATACTTGTAATATTTTTTATTGCGTTGAAGTTTCTAATTGAAAATTTTTTCTTTGCACACCGTCGCTGAAAGTTGGTGTTTTCTGTGCTTGTATGCCGTCATCATACAATTTCAAAATTCAGTAAAACACGCACTTTTTTGCGTGTGTATGCAAAAAACATATACGCACCACAGTCAGAAAATGAATACCACTGCTCGTGGGCCCATCAGCAACACGAGCGATGGCTAATTAATTTTCTGTCCCAAGTACGTAATGTACTATTTTTTATGATGAATAATCTAGTCTTTCAGGTGATTTGAGGCTATTTATACCCACAATATTTTTACATGAAAAAAATTTACAGTTAAAAGGTTTATACCAACATAAACACATGGTTACCTGATGAAAGTAAGATTGTTATATTATTTTTTTTAAATTGTTGAGCTATTGAAGGTTTGTTTGAATACTGCTTATTTATAATGAATATATTTCAACAACACGCCTACTGTGATATTAGAGTAGACAAAAATATTTTACTCGAATAAACCAAATATACAAGGCATAAAACATTGCCTTACCATCTTGAGATAAACACAATACCTTCGTTATCTTAAGAGTACAACAATAAGACTGAAATTGTTTTTTCCTATATGTAAAAATGCGTATACGACAACGAGGAAAAAAAACCACGTTATCGCAATTAAAATGTATCACACTGCTATAGTTTAAGAAAAAACAACAGTAATGGTATCAATAATGATGATGATAGTAATAAAAAACGCGAAAATCTACTTATACGCGAGAAATGAGAAGAAACCGCAAGACCACAAAGCAAGTTGTTCAAAGGATTGCGAGACTACTAAAATAAGTGATCAGTGCTAATTGAAACTGTGAAAGTATTCACGTGCATATTTCTCCATTTTGTAAACATCGATTCATTGTAATTCATTAAAGAAAGAAGCTGAAGCGTCTTTTTTCAAGCGTGAATGTGTATCACATTACTTTTTCCTTATAATTAAAAGTCAAGCTCATTCATTCTGCTTCATAATATCTTGTTTCACCAATTTCATCGTCTTCAACTATAGCTGGGATCCAAGTGACGATCAGCCACAATTTTTTTTTTTCATCTGTGACCATTTATTGCTTTTCACTTATTATCAAACTCCTTGAAATGCAAACGAAAACTAACAAATTCATAGTTGGTTTTTTTTAAATTGCATTTTAAAAAGTTTTTTAATAAGGACTATTTCTGCATGTTTTTTCATCTCCGTTTAGCGGCACAATGGAATCATTTCTTTCCAACTTCTCGATTATCAGGTAAGAGTTTAAAACTGCTCTTTTATAATATGTGCATGGTCTGGAAATTAAAAAAAAAAAAAATTGCCGATCATTCGAAAAATTTCATTATTCATCATGTAAGTAGAGAAAAGACCTACAGTAGATTTTACCGTAACACTTACACGGTTAAGTTCGGACGCGACGATTTTTATAATTTTCATCCTTTTTTCAGAATAATTTTTACCGTAAAATTTTCTACGATTACTGTAGTTCTTTTCTCCACATAGTTGTTGGATCATTATGCAATCTACATTATTCGTTCAAGTGCAGGAATCGTTACAAAATAGGAAAAATTATATTTTCAACGGGTCAATGACAAGGTAGACTAACCAATTTTAGGACACTCAAAAGTTACACCCGAATCCCGGATTATAATAGAACTTGAAATAATGCAATTAATGTAGGATTCAAAATTACTTTTTATACCTTAATAACGTAATAGAAGAATCAATTTTTATTTGTATGTTTATTTTTTTTACGAGTGAGTGAGATAAATTATCTTCGCTTGATTAAAATTTTTTCGGTGTTTCACTTGTGTTGGCAATTGTAGAATATTGTGTCAACTGGGATGCGGTATTTTAGTACACAAATATATACGTTAACGTATCTAATGTAGAGAATATACTTAACATATATATTGCAACACCGCAGCTTACTTAGTTACCCATACGAAAAGAAAAAATTCTACTTGGATTGAGTCGTTGAGTTGAAAAAAATTTTTGTTTTGTCAACTGAATGTGGGCAGTGGTTTTATTTATATTATTTTATTCATAAATCAAACAAAATTTGTCCTAGATCTGCATGTGTTTAAACCACGAGATGTCCTGAAATTCTACACTTCAAAATGCATATGTTTTGTAGCTGTAGGGTCTGGATTAAGCAAAAACATATTCGTCTGTAGATATTGGGCCCTTTCAAAAAATGTTGAATAGTTTGTGTCAATATTTTTTTGGAACAATGACATGAATGCATGAATGACAAACTCACAAAGATGAATTGGCCACGGGAAATTTTACCACAAATTGCGGTGATGTTGGGATACCATGACGATCACATAAATTTTTTCTACACGGTTCGGTAAGTTTTACCACAATGTTAATCATAAAATATACATTAAATTTGATGTTGCCCTTACCGTAGAGCGCTACAATAATTTTTCTCTTCGTGAAACACTTTAGGCACCACACATTGATAGTAAAAAGCTCCAAATGATTTTTGTTGAAATTTCCAATAACTACAATTGTTATTATAAACTCGACCTAAAATTATTTTTATTTATAATGTTTTAATTTACGAAGCTACAGTATAAAATTTACTAGTGTTGCTGCCTTGTCAAGTTGCAACCTCACCTCAAAAATAGCGTTTTTTAATTTTTTCCAATGTAGAGGAGATCCCTAAAATGTTTATGGTTAGTGCCAAATACAAATACCGTTGTTTGATCACTTAGTGAAAATTTTGCTAATCATGTTAGCAATGGTAGTCTTATTATTACAAGTAGGAGGTTAGTGTCAAGGTTTTTCGCTAATCAATACAATTTTTGTTCCCAGACTGTAGTTTCTTTGCAAAAGAATCTTTGTATCGATGAAAAATGAAGTTTAGTTAAAAAAATGAACGAGTATTGCGTCTTTATTTACAATATAAAAATTTTTTTTTTTTAACGAGAAAGCATTAAAATTTGTCAGTTTTTTGTTTATTAGTCATTGTTTGATTTTTGTGATTTTCGATGAGTAATATTTTTTATTGCGTTGAAGTTTCTAATTGAAAATTTTTTCTTTGCACACCGTCGCTGAAAGTTGGTGTTTTCTGTGCTTGTATGCCGTCATCATACAANTTTTAATAATAAAAATTATTGTTTTAACAGTTAAAATTATGATTCGAAAATTAAAAATTTCTATGCGGGAAAGTAAAATTTATCAACCGATCTTTTTAAAACTTTTTGTTCCAGCATGGTAATTTTCACTGTTCTAACCATAATTCTAACCTGTATCCTTTCGGTGTACGTATGAGATCAAGAGTTTCGATTAATATTGAATTCATGTGATTGATACATTTGTTAATTATTATTAATGATTAAGCATTGCTCGTATTTGAATCTATGAGTGGACTCGAATACACTTAATGTTTTCTATCGGTGTACGTAATTAAGTTTCCAAACTTACTTCAATTTTGGCTCAAGTTCTTAAATAACTTTGTCTTCATATACTACAACGTGATGAAAACAAACCTTGTGAGTCTTTTAAAATTACATCCATATTAATGTTGTTTTTTCTCTAGTTTATTGTCCTGAGATTCTAACAGATAGAATTAATTTTAAACTTATAGAAAATTTTTATAACGCACGTAAGTTACGAATATAATTTAAAAATTTAGACTAAAATCTTAAATTTGAGAAATCATCCTACTCTTAAGTCTTATTCAAGTGAAATTTTCTTAACCAGCAATATTTTTGTAACTAATTAAAAGAAGTTATTTTTTATTAAAAAATAGAAGCATTTAAATGGTAGCGCATTTAAGAGGCAAATTTATTTTCTTATTTTTTAATAATTCTTTTTAAATAAAATTAGTGTTTCGCTAAGTTATAAAATATTTTTTATTTACAAACTAATTTTTGTTGATTAGCCATTTTTAATTATCTAAAGTAAAAAAGTTGTATTCAAAACAGTGTAAACAATGATTAAAATGAAAGCGATTGATTAAGAAAAAATTTATCATGCTTTTGTAGAATGTTATTTGACGCGAAAAAATCAGCTTACTTTGAATCGTATATGTTTTATTTTATTCCATATAACAATTCTTATGAAAAATATTTATTTGAACTTGAAAATGTTCGGTTAAATAAAAAAACTGTTAAGTGGGTTGAAAAAAAATAGAAGTAAACTTCTTTGTAATAGCGGTATATGTCTTCTTAGTTTTTGTTTAAAAAAATACTAAATACTAGCTGAATTATTTATTAAACATTCAGTATGTCCATTAAAGCACGTTTAATAAATATTCAATAAAGTTACAGCACAAGCTGTTTGGGTTTAAATACTTCAGTACTTGATAATATGTTATGAACATGCTATTAAATTTATTAAAAAATATTGTTATTTAAATTTCATAAACACTGCAATTAATATTTTTTTGATTCGACACAACTATTTATTCAAAACAAAAATCGCTTATTTAAACAATTTCAATCTTTATCTTATTATAAAAAATGATTTTCGAACTAATATTTATCTTTTAGTATGTCGAGTAAAAATAACTAGACAGTTTATTGAATCCGAATAAAAAGGTTTTGTGATACACAATTAATAAACATTTAAATGAACAACGTTTGATAAACATTAAAGTAAATTAAATTAAACAATAAATTTTAGTATCCTAATACATTCCAACAAAACAAATAATTTGAATTTGGAATACTACTCGTTCAAATTAAAGTTTATTCTACATTTAAAAAAATCAATTTTTGTCACAGAAGCGCTATCGCTACTGGAAAGATCAAAAATAAACTTTTCTGAGTAATTACAACTAATATTTACATAAACTATTGAAACTGAATTTAAAGGACCGGTCGTAGCTCATAGTTAGCCGAGACGTCCGTATAAGGTCATAATACTTGGACAAAGCTGCTGAAGTGAGGTGTTGGAATGAATCCTAGTTAGGTAAATTTGAAAAAAATTATTCTGGCGGTATTTTTGGGTATAACTGATCCTAGTGTGGATTTTTCTTTCTTGGAAGTGGTTTTTCTGTGCTACTGCAAAAGTGGTAGATAAAAAAAATCAAGCAATATGGTATTAAAACTGACAAGTTGTAGATTTATAGTGCGTAACAAAGAAATTGAAATAAATTCTTAACTTGAATATTTCTCTAGAAAAATTATATTTTCATTCTAATTACCGTGATTTGTATGCATTATCATGAACACATCTTATACGCTTTCGCATTAATCAAAATTGTGATTTTATCCCATCTAATTGGCGTTAGAATTGCTACGTTTTCTGAATTCAAAATATAAAAATTGTATTAGTAAAAGTTGAAAAAAATTTTTTTTACATTAGCTCACTTTACTCTCATGGCTTACGGAGTAAACCAATTACAATATCTAATATTTAATATCTTGCACTTTGAAAACCAATTTAGACGCAAAAGATATATTTTGTTTGAATTTGATTAGAATTATTAAGTATATACTTTGATGGGTTGGCGCTCAATCTAATTGCGGGCAGTAATCAAAAACGAAAATAAGAGAAATCTTATACAATTGATTTGCATTTCGATAAACATACATACATTTACGTATATTCCCGAGACACTAAAAATAAATACTTGTGCAAAAAGTTCACAGCATTCTCTGTATTTTGAGGAAATTATTAAACCTTCATAACTATGCTTTTAACATAACTCAGATCCTAAGTGAACGAAAAAGAAAAAACTTGAATTCTTTGCTCTATTTCTCGTCCTTGTATCATTTGAACTATTGTGTAGATATTATGGAACACTTTGCTATAAATCTTCCATTCAACCTTTGAATTGAAATTCTCCCGAGCTTTTCATAAGATGGTTTTTCCGAAGAAATTATAATTTTAAAACATAAACTTCGAAAACGCAATAAATAAACAATTTTCTTCAGACCGATTTGATACAACTAACTGCTTTCATAAATAAAAACGCTTTATTAATTAGACCAAAAGCAGACATTTGTCTCATTAAATCGCAAATCCGTTTCATCACCATTCACATCCTTCTCAAAGCTGACGCCTAAAAGCTTACGCCAGACAGTAGTACCAAACAAAAGCATTCCATTTTTAGTTTCTTCATTATTCAAATCATCAAGAGTCTTTCTTATTGCTGCTTCTTCTAAATGTCTAATGATAGAAGATGCATCATCGGGTATTACATTGTTATTGTTGATATTGTTTCCCAAAATAAATTTCTTATGCTCTTCTGTTATATTTTTGAAAAGATAACCAGAAAAACTTCAAAAGATCCCATTACTTCATTACTTTGTCCAACAATTTTTGTCTGGTTTGCTAATATCATTTTTGAGTAGTACCCAATTTTTATAGAGGGATAAATTACCGTCTCTTCGCATTCTTTAAGATAAGCAAAATGTCTTTCAGGAACCTCGCCCCTTTTGATCCATGTCTTACGTTTAGACATCTTTGACAAGATTCCATGGTCTTCTCCGTGTGTTCCAAAAGAAGCATGAAAAACAAGCTGTGCCGTCACATTTTTATTATCAGGCGGAATTCTTTCATGAAATCGCGGTACATAACAAAAGAAGTTTTGTTAGAAAATCCTAATATTATAAATACATATACTTTTGAAAATCTGTCTAATGTAGAAGGGCGTGCTGCTTCCATTTCCATTGATTCATTACCAGTAATATCAACACAAGCTTTAAAAAAGGCACAAAAAAGAAGTGAAGATTTTCTTTTATGTCTATCCCCAACAATATAAGCAATGTGCACAATATTTCTTACAATGGGAGCGTTAGTTGAAGGAGAATTTTTCATAACAAATTCTGATATAGTACCTATTGAGGGAATAAAACTATATGCTCTATCTACTGCAATTTTTCTAGCGCATTTTATAGATTCAGGACCTTGACAAGACAATAATGCTAATTGGCAGATACCTGAAGTAAATTTTGATAAAGTGCTACGCACACCAACATCCCAAGAAACACCAGATAGAAAATGACGGTATTGAGGAGGAATTCCATATGTTGAAACATGAATTATTTGGGAAACACCTTCTTTCCTTGTATGTGTCCAAGAGTCAGGGCCTATTTGAAGTTCTCTCATTCTCTCTCTAAATAATTGCAACAAACACATAATAGCGTGTGCTTTTGAAATAAATTCAATCTTTTCTTGTCTTTTAGTTGCAGCATCAACAGCTTTTGAGCGAGTAATATCCATAAAAACTTTTGCCCAAAGAACTTTCATTTCATCACATGTAAGAATATACTTATTTCCTTTCACAAAAAACTCTTGTTTCATTAGTCTCATTTTATTAATGCGAGCAGAAGTAGTAATAGGATTGTTTATTCCTTTAACATATTGATGAATTCTATAAACAATATTAAAAATATGTGTGCTAGCAAATGCTTCATAACATAATGTGGGACTAATTGACAATTTTTCGCAGACAGCAAGAATTAACGCATATTTAATTACTGTATCTTTTTCGCCTTTTTCTATGTTCTGTATGCCCATTCACCTATTATTTTCAATAGGCTGTCCTAAATGATCAACAGCAATTCTTTTCATTTTGAAAAGTGCTTAGTTGACAGATATTAAAAACAACTCGACAGACAATATGACTGTAAATTTAAGATGTAGTGTTTTTTGCTCTCGAAAACGCAATAATTGAATATGATCACTTTTATCCAAAATGTAATAATCATAACATAAAAGCACCTAGTTCCATTAAACCTCATATTGGCTTATACAGTGCTCTGTATATCAATAAGTTCAGAATTGCATATGAGGTTTCTTAAATGGCGATTTGTATTCATAATAGGAGCATTAATATTCTTTTTCTTACACATTATATCTGAAATTGATTATTCTCTGTGGGAGGACCACACCTTATACTTGACATTGTTATGTGTAACAAAAGTCATAAACAACTTCTTAATGTCTCATTGCATTTTTAAGATCTTCAATTTAAAATTGAGGCACTTTAAATTGCAACTTACAATGGTTGTTTTATTCCTTACATAATAATAATAAGGGCCGCAAAGCAATGTTGTGAATTACTTAATGTGTGAAATATTGACTTCTTTGCAAAAAAAGCTTATATGAAAATTGAAAACCTTGTATTTTAAAAACGTGGTTTAGTCATATCTTTTTTTCCTTTTTTCGTTAAAAATATACAGTATCAAATACTTATTTAATTATATTTTTTTGTTTTTACAGTTTTTTGAACGAAAAATTGGAATAGTACTATGATTTGAATTTTTTTTATGATGAATTTCTTTTTAATCATCGTGGCCAAAGAATGTAATAAAATTACGGAAGTACAACTATTACATTTACCTTTGCAAATAACCGTACTGTTATTTCATTGTCAACCATATATTATAGTATTTCAACTAGAAATCTTTAAAACCTTACGTAAATTCTATTTATCGCGTTGTTTATTTATATGCCAAGGAAAACTGATTGTAAATTCCTACAGGTGCAGTACCCCCTTAGCTAAAAAAAATAACAAAAATCGTTTGAAATAAACCAAATTTGATTTACAGTAGCTAACATTTTTTAGTAATTTTTTGACAGTGAATCATACATACAATTTATTTTTGATATGTATTACACAGTTTTTAAAAATATAATGATGAATCGCGTAGGGGTCCTGAAATCAACCGTACATGTGGGTTGACTGCTGCAGTATCTGTGGTGCTTTTGTCCGAGACGAAACATCAAGTGCTGCGGTTGGATCAAACGCTAATCTGAATATTGAAAAATAGAGAAAATAAATTTTTTCCATTCAAATATATGCACAATATATTAAGATTTTTATTAGGTAATGTTTATAACCTTATTATCAAGGGTCTGAGCTTGACTTGCAATATAATAGTTATAGTGCACACGTTATTTTATTTATTTATTTTTTTAAATTTTATTCTGTAATACTGCCAACAAAATTTCTAACATTGAAATTATTGTTCACTTCCACATACTCAATACAAGCAATGAAAGTCGTTTTTAATTGAACAAACAATTATTCAGCAGCATATAAACTTTCCCTGTCTTAAAAGATTGTCAAGCTTTTTTTATTTGTTTGATGTGCCATTTGTTAAGACAAATTGTGTGGTTTATTTGTTGGGGCTTACAAAAATCCGTCTCATTAAAATTAATTATAAAAAGTTTAAAATGATTCAGAACGGTATTTAACTAGTTTGGTTCCTTAAAACGAGAAAAAAAACTAAATTATAATTTTGATTAATTAAAAAGGAAGACACGCTTAACGTATGATTGTTTTGTAATTTTATAATGCCCCTCAGTTACGATGGATACGTTTTTCTTTAACAAAAAGGTTTTTAATAACTTTTAAGGGTAAAAATATGGATAAAATTGTTTTATGGTACTGTATTATGTATTACCTATGCTTGTTACAGAACAAGCAGATACATTAATTTAGGCACTCCTAGTTTTAAAAAAATTATTTTTTTTTACTTTCTAGTCGAAATTTTTCACTAATTATTTAACAATTATGTTGTAGACTACGAATAACTATTATTTTTTATACATGACCTTACGTACGTTTTAATTGTACTTAAGACGATGATACGACACTTGTCCTACATAAATATAAAACGCGAATCATATATACAATTAATTTTTTATATATCTTGCAAACTTTGTTGAAATATAATGATGAATCGCGTAGGGGTCCTGAAATCAACCGTACATGTGGGTTGACTGCTGCAGTATCTGTGGTGCTTTTGTCCGAGACGAAACATCAAGTGCTGCGGTTGGATCAAACGCTAATCTGAATATTGAAAAATAGAGAAAATAAATTTTTTCCATTCAAATATATGCACAATATATTAAGATTTTTATTAGGTAATGTTTATAACCTTATTATCAAGGGTCTGAGCTTGACTTGCAATATAATAGTTATAGTGCACACGTTATTTTATTTATTTATTTTTTTAAATTTTATTCTGTAATACTGCCAACAAAATTTCTAACATTGAAATTATTGTTCACTTCCACATACTCAATACAAGCAATGNGGAAGTTGACTTTATTGGTAAAAATAAATTTTTTTTACCTAATAAAATCTGACATTTTAAGATGTGAAGTGTACAGTGAAAGAATTATATATTTAGAAAATTTTATTTGTTTATTAAAATTTTCTCATGTTGGTTGTGAGATAATGCAACTTTAAAAATAGTGACTAGTGAATAATGAATAACTATAAAATAATTAATAACTCGAAAGCTGTATACTAAACTAAAAAATAATAAACAGTGGAATTTCTTTCTCTGGTGGTAAGTGTAGCAGATGTGACTTACGTATTAGCGTTTGTAATATTTATTTTATTACGGTGTATGGAAATCAAATAAAACAAAGCAGTGTGATACATTTTTCGAATTGCGTTTATATAATTTTTTATCATCTAAAAATATTGTGTTATGTGAATATGCCTCGTTTTTTCTATCTAGTTATTATATTAATTTTATGCGTCAATCGATTAAGAAGTTAAAAATTGAAGAGAAATCTGTGATACCATGTACTTTTATGCGATAATTGCGGATAATTGTCGATCCTTGAGTGTTTAGGAAGACATCAATTTCCGCAAGTATTTACGTGTTTGTTTACATATAAGTCTAGTTTATTTTATTTATTTAATAATTTGTTGTACTGTCCTTGTGCTGTCTATTTTTGTGTCTCATTCTATGATGTACTGAATCACCAATCTTGATCATAAAATATATGTTTCTTAAAACAAGTTTTGTCAAAATTCTTGATAAAGCATCCAATGATACCTCAAGATCATAAGAAAAACAGATGGATTCACCACTCTGGATTTGGAGTTCGACATTGACACGGGGTTGCTTTTCAGCTGTGGATGTCTTAAATAATACATAACAAACATATATTTTTCATGGCAATGAGTAGATGGTTTTAAAATTCAATAAATAGCAAAATAGTGCGGTTAACATGAAAACTGATTATAACGTGTGAGTTATTGAAATTGAAGTCGTGGTTTAAAGATTTTTACTATACGTAAATTTTAATCGCGATATTAGTTATCATTTTTCACCGCAAAACCTACGGTTTAAAATTTTTTGAAACTGTTATACGGCATTAAATTGAAAAATTTCAAATCATAAGCTCAACGAGTATACCATTTATTGGGTTTTTAAAAATATTTTTTCCGATTCGTCGTGAATTGCACGCGATAAAAGTTCTCTTTCTTAATATTTAACCAATCACTACCGTATCGAATGTTTTAATTTTTATACATTATTACTATAGTCTTAATGTTAACTTAGATCCGATAAATATTTTGATTATACCAATAAAATTTATAACGAAATGTGTTCAACATTTAAATTTATCTTACGTCAACGTATTTATCCTAATTATCATTAATGCTCTTCTGCTAAAAGAATACCTATAAACAATGATCCCCTAAAAAAAAAAAATCAAAACAAAACATTGACCGATCTCAAGTGGGTTCTGCTCCGCGTATGCATGTATAGTGTCCCTGCTCGTAACGTTAACCACCTCTCAACGATGGATCCCACATCTTCTGCGCTTCTTGGTCAACTCTGGCACCATCAAAACCCTCTGTCTCTTCTTTCACGTTCACAAACGAAGCGCTCGTTGGGTGTATTATTTGTCTACTGAAGTAAAACTTCAGTCCTAACCTATGTATCGTTGCTTGTTTGCCGACAGGTATCCTGGACCGCCCGGCCAGCAACCGGCTCGTTTCAAAAAGTTTGACGATGTCGCGCCACCCGGCACCGAAGGATACTACGATCTGCCGCCTCCTGGTGTCGATCACGTCGAGAGACCCAATTTGGTCAAAGATCGAACATCTCCCAAGGACAAGGAGGCAGACAGGTATATACTAGCAGAATCTAACGTCACCTAACCTATATAAAGCCGATGAAATTGTTTAACGTGACTATATATCGAGATTATCCACTTTAATGTTCTCTCCATGAGTATCTTGGTTCATTCAACCCCTCAAACTTTGATGTTTCCATCCAGCTACTTCATTAATGGTTTCACAGTCGAACTGAGAACAACTGAATCTCATCCACCCTTCCCTCGGTTTTAGGTACAAAGATGATCGCGACCGACACCGAGATGACAAAACCCGCAGTAGCCGTGGCGAGCGTGACAGGCGCGAGCGCGACTACGACTTCGACAAGGACAAACACCGCCATGATCGGTACGATAGACGGGCATCGGATCACAAGCACAGCAAGCGCAGCTCCAGCCCGTACAACAGCTCCAAGTACATAGACCTCAAGGACTGCACCCCCGATCGCTCGCGTGGCAAAAAAGACAAAGACCACGATGACGGCAAACCCGACGAGCGCAAGAAAGAAAAGAAGATCAAGGAGAAGAAAAAGAAGAAGGACAGCGACGAGAAAGAGAAGAAGAAGAAAAAGAAGAAGGAGAAGAAACAGGCCCTCATACAAAAGGAGGCGGCAGCCGCAGCAGCAGCAGCAGCAGCCGCGGCGGCGGCAGCAGCAGCAGCCTCGGCCGTCGTCAGTTCCTCCACGACCACGACTCTGCCCGTGAAAGTCAAAGTCAAGGAGGAGCCACAGTCCGGAGACGAGGCGACGACGAATCATCAGCCACCCGTTGTAGCCAGTGCGAAGGTCACAACCACACCGGTAGTAGTAGCAGCAGCACCACTACCACCACCACCACCACTACCGGTAGCTCTGCCCGAGAAGGTGGTGGTGAAAACCGAGCCCGTGGACGAGCCGAAAGTTGAAGTGACCGTCCCCGATGTCAAGCCTTTGGAAGAAGCTCAGCTGCAGCCGCCTGAGACTAAGCTTGGAGAGAAGTCGCCCCAGCAGCCGGTCGCCGAGCCGGACAGCCAAGCCACCGAGCCCGAGCAGGTGAAACAGGTCTCGGAAAGTCTCTACGCTGGCGTGGTGGACGAGACAGAAATCACCACCACCACGACTGCTACTACTGCGCCTGCGGTGGTCCAGCCTGAGGAGAGCAGTGAAGCTGCTCCGGAGCCCGTCGAAGGTGGCAAGGAGGATATCGAGTTCGAGGAGAAAGCGGCGAGCGTTGGTTCGCCAAAGAAAGAGGAGTTCCTGGCGCCTCTGCCCGAACTGTCTAAATGGGAGAGGGACGAGAACGCCGAGAAGTTGGACGACAGCGCCAATACGCCCGAGAAGGAGCCCCCCGAGGCAGACGATAGCAAGAGCACGAAGATTGTTACGACCGAGGTGCTCAAGAGGGCCGAGAACGCCATCTTCCAGAAGGCCATCAATGCCATCAGGCCTATCGAGATCAAGAAGATCAGCGACAGTAGGAAGATCCTCTATCAGAATCCAGAGCCCAAGGTAAGGTTCATTTCTGTTTTTGTCATTAGCTTGAGTTTTTGCTGATGTTTATGCATAATAATCGGGATGATTCCGCAGATCCTCGAGTCCGAGGTCGAACCTTCGCGTAAGAGCGTCAACGTGACGATCAACGTTGACAAGAACCAGCGCAACGTCGAGCTCATTTCGTCGGAGCCCCTGAAGAAGTCGTCGAAGCTGGAGCGCTCAAAGTACAAGGGGAGCTTGCAGGTGTCACCCACTCGGTTGTCGGTGAAGGAGCGCCTAGGTGACAAGGTCGAGGACGAGGCGAAGATGGCCAACATCAAGTGTGTTGTCGAGCAGCGGCGCATCGATACCGTCACTACCAAGGGTGAGATCACGCCCAAGAGCGGAAGATCACCAAGGATCGCCAAAGACAGAAGGATATCCCTGTCGATCGAGAACGCGCCCCTCATACCCAACCCTGAGCGCAAGGTTTACGTTGAAGACCGCAGGAAGAGGGACAGGTCGAAGCCTGACTCGATGATGGTTGAGGTATTTCTTTCGGTGGATAATGCAATTTTTTTTTTTTTTTTTCCAACTATAAACCAAACGTTTTTGTGGTTTAGGAATCCGTGAGAATCCACGATAGGTCAGAGATGACGCGCAAGACGGAGCGCATAACGCGCACACCTCCGCAGCCACCGGCGTCTTTCAAGCAGCAGCAACATCAGCGAGTCAAAGAGAAGGATAAGGAAAAGCACGAGGACGAAAACAACGAAAAAGAGGAGCGCAAGCGAGACAGGAAGATCCGAGACGAGGCGAAAAAGCGCAAGAAGGAGCACCAAAGCCGTAGCAAGTCGCGCGAGCGCAAGCGTCGCAAGGACAAGAAGCACAAGCGCGGACGTAGCAGTGAACGTCGGAGCAAGCAAAAGGACAAGGAAACGCCGGCCAAAGACAAGCCAGCTGCTGAGAATGACAAGGATAAGGGCAAGGAGACGGTGTCCGTGACGATAAGCAATTCGGTGGACATGGGTAATACCGCGGTCGAGGGGCACAAGAGGCAAAGGAGGAATCCTAAATTGGTGCCAGATAAGAAGAGGAGCCTCGACGAGGCTAACTTCGAGCCCGACTACTCGGCCTCGGATTCTGACTCCGATGATGATGACATGGCCACGCGCGTGGCTACCAAGCGCGCCAAGGTTGACGATAGTATCATCAACGTTGACGCTGAGAAGCCGCCTAAGAAGAAGGCTAAGGTGAGTTTTCATGAAAATTTTGTTTTTGGCACGCGAGACCTTTGGAAAACTAGAAAGAAAATAATTTTTTTTCCATTTCACAGTTGCCTAGCAGCTCAGAGAACGATGACTCGAGCAGTACGGATAGCTCGTCGTCGGAGAGCGACAGTTCGGTGGAGTCTCACCGAAAGAAGAAACGCAAACACAAGAAGCGCAAGAAGCGCAAGGCTCGTCGAAACGACAGTACCTCAGACTCGGACGCTTACTCAGACTCGTCGGACTCGAGTTCGGAGGAGGAGAAGCATCGTAAGAAGAAAAAGTCCAAGAGCAAGAGCAAGAAGTCAAAGAGCAAAAAGAAGTCGAAGCACAAATGACGATACTAGGTGCACCATACCGAGCCCAAAGTATCCCCTTCGAGTCATTTGCTCCCTGTGCTCACTTCAGTAGATGCATAAAAATTCTTTAAAACAGATTTTATGACGGGCGGATGCACGTGTTTGTGTTGTGCGTTTGATACAATAGACTTTTAATCGAGAAAAAAAAAGAGAATGTGTATGTGTACGTGTGCTTCTCTTTAATTTGTATAATACGTTGAACAGTGATTAAAAATGCAGTTAATACGCAAATTACACGCGCAAGACGTTTCGTTCCGCGGCACTAACTATTCAGTGGAGTGCGGTTTACATGTAATTTTATTATTANGACGATCTTTGAGCGAAGTGGCTTACTTTGCGCGCAGAGGCGGCAGCTGCGTTATTACAGAATATTGGTGATTGGTGCCTTGAGGCCATGTACACATCGATGATTAAACTATTTCTTATATATTTATATAAAAAATTGGTGCAAATAATTTGTAAAATTGTAATTACTTTTACATTGGTATTCAATGAAATAAAATTGGTTAATATTAAGTTCTAGTAATATTTTGTAAGTCCTCTTGTATCGTTTGGTGCTACCTGATGTTTGGTATTTGACATTTAATGTGCCAATAGTCAAATATAATCATGAAAAAAAAATGTTTACTTGTGTTTACTTTTTTTACGTATATTTAAAAGATGAAAAATAAGAGAAAAACTTTATTTTTTGTTCAAGCTGAAAAAATTTAGAAAGTTTCTTTAGTATGGTAGAAAACAATTGCATTTTAAATAAATATATAATCTGAACAATGTGCCATCTTATTTAATGTTATTATGAGATCTAATCTTTTAATTTATTACATACATAACTGTTCGTTTCAAAATTTCTGAGTAACATATTCCATCACCACATAATATATTTTTAATCAACTGCAGCTAAAGTTTTATTAAAAATAATTTATCTGTGACAGCAATTAACATTGATTTCTATTTGTATATTTTATTTCGATTCCAAGAACTACTTAAAAATAAAAAAAAATAAATTGTACTTACATACACTAACATCCAAATACCTCATTCTAGATTTTTTTTGTGGATGAAAAAAAATTAAATTTAAAAACTAAAGTGAGAAAATGCGTATGCAAGTGTGGATTATGTACTTGCGGTACAATTGCACACACTCACACGGAAAAAAAAGATTATTCTGTTCGTAAGTAATATCGAGTGTAGTGTGAAAGTTTTATACTTAAAAAAAAAAGTTTCTTAAAGAAATTTCGTGCCAACCGAACCCAAATCTGGGGTAATTAAAGATCTCTGTCTCTAAGTAATGTTTAAAAAATTACACTTTTTAATATAAATTTTTTTATTCAGTTTAAAAACTGTAAGTATACTTTTTCTTGATTTTGTCGCAGACATTGTCGTTGATATTTTAATCAACAATTAAAGTACAAAAAAGACCCTGAGTTTGAAAAAATGATTTGGAATTATAGCTACAAGAGTAAAATCTTAAAGTCTCCCCAATAGTAAAAAAAAAAAAGAAACAATTCTCTGATCAAAAGTCCGTCTGCATTAAAAAACAAAAAATAATCTATAATTATTCATTTTTTAAGCACTTGAAATTAATATACTTTACTTCTGTTTACGACTGATGACAGTCACTATCCATTTATTTTTATTTCCATATTGTAAACCATTGAAAATATTTGATAAAAACGAAATATTACAATACGTCTCAGTTTTGTATTTAAAAATAAAAGCAATCTAAGGGATATATACACTTACACAAAATCAATCAATATTTAAATTTCCTTTTAAACCAAAGGCAGCCAAGCGATAAAACAATTTCACTTTTCAAAAAAAAAAAAAAAAAAAAAAAAAAAAAAATCTTAAAAAAACACGTCGTCGTCGATGCTCATCGCGTAAGTTGGAAAAAAAGTAGCATTACATTACACATTATATGGTATACACGTTCTCCTCGCGCGCGCGTTCGCTCGCAAGCTTGCCTTGTAATTACGCGCGCGAACCGCAAAAGCACGCGCGCGGCTAAAAGAAGAAAGACCAAGAGAGAAAGAGATAAGACACGCAAGAAGAAGAGAAAAACACATTCAAGCCAAAAATAATAACAATGCTTTATAAAGTAATTACGCGCGAAATTAATTTAATTACAGTTATTACACACCACCACCACCACCGCTCCTCTCTCTCTCTCTCTCTCTCTCTATCCTCCCACCGAAAAATTATAGCACGTCAACCGAGAGTGCGGCTTGTATGTGTCTCCCCTTTGCCCCCCTTTTAAACACATGCACGGACAGACTTGTGTATTTATGTACACATAAATACCTATATGCCAACGTGCACCACCTTTCGAAAAAGGCATATAGGTGGTATTGTGAATAAGTAACCCTAAAACCTCGGAATCCAAGCGCCCTTACCAGATATTACAACGACCCGCGCACCGGGAGTTCACAACACAAAAACTAAGAATGAAATAACAACAACAAAAAAGAAGGAAAAAGGAAAAGGTCGGTGTGATGCGCGGAACAGCAGCGACGACGCCGGGGGGGCCCGCAAGCATCCTCTGGTCTTTGTTTGAAAAACGCCGTTCAATTAGCGACAAAAGGGGAAGTAGCCCCCAAATGAAAAAAAAAAAAAAAAAAAAAAAAAAAAAAAAACTACTTTATTCGAAACAAGCCCCAACGCAATCGCAGAGGCATCGAACGTTACAGTTTCTACCATTGCTCCGAAGTACAGAAAAGAGCGCAAAATGATCCGGCGGTCGGAGCGAAAGCGACGCAGACCGTCGTTTTTCTCGCCATCCCAATCCCGGCCGACCTCCAAGGAGAAGACGAAACACGCCCGAAAAACCGCTCCCCAGCGCATCTTCGACGAGCTACCCCCGGAGATGCTCGAGATGGTGCTTCGCTTCCTAACGTACAAGGAAATCGCCGGCTCGGTGCGGCTCGTTTCGAAGTAAGTCGAAACAGTGGACGCACAGCCTATACGCCAAAGTATATACACTTGCCGGTCCGCAGGAAGTGCTCGGCGGTGGCCACGGCAATACTTAACGGCGCCTTTCTCTCGGCCGGTCCCCGAATCCGCGCGGCTCTCGAGCAAACGGACGCCCTGTCCGTGTCGTCGAAGCGCGAGTTCGACCGCGCGCTCTTCGGCAGGGTGCACGACTGCCTCGACGTGGTCCAGTCTCAGTTCGACCTGCTGAAGGCGTGTTGCTGGCGTTACACCCACCCAACGGGGGAGCGGTCGTTTGGCAGGTTGTGTTTCTACGGGGGGGCGATTCTGGACGACCTCGACGAGATGCTGGAGGACGCGGTGACGAGGCCAGGGTGCTTGATCAGCATGGACGGGCCGGCGCGGAGGATCGCCGAGTTCTCGCTCACGTGCAAGACCTTCATGAATTACTTTGAGAAGGTGTCCGAGCGCAGGGTGAACAAGTGCGTTTTTTTTTTTTACTGGGGCCGAAATCGTTGTTTCGATGGTTTCGAGGGTGTGTGTGTTTCGATGGCGCGTTGCAGGAGCACCCTGATCTCCGGTTGCAAGGCTGTCGACGTGCTGGACTGCCTTTTGATAGGCAGGGAGTTGCTGAGCTGTCGGTTGTCGGGGCAGCGGAGCGAGCCGGGCACGGCGGCGGTGAGCATGAAGGTTCGATACGTGCTTCGACGAGCTTGGTTTACGTGCCTCGAGGCGCCGGACGAGCAGAAAAACGCCACCGAGGACTCGTGGAGGGACCAACAGAGGTTCATGTACTTGAGGCTGAGGAGGCTCGTCGGGATTATCAACGAGCACCACCTCGAGAGAAAACACTACGACAGGGAATTGTTCTTCAGTTCCAACGCCCTGCCGCCACCCAGGCAGCTGCCCTGCTCTACCTACTCTGGTACGTATTTTGAAGCTTTTTTTTTTTTTTTTTTTTTTTTTTTTTTAACCATGAAATACGAGCGATTTGGACATGGATTTTTTAATTAATATTGTTATTGGTGGTCAGTAAAATAATTTTGATGAAACGTTTTTGGGACTTGCTGTTTCGATTGATCTTATAGGGTACGGCGAGTGCGGGGGCCGTTTTTATTATTACGGTAACATGAACGAGTACGCGTACGATAGTAAAATCATTGACGCTTGGAGGAAGAATTCGGCGAGGGATAGGATGCAGAAGAAGGTGCCGGAGGACAAGCCGTGCTACGATCTCGTGATCAACGTCGAGCTCAAGTGTTCGCCGGAGCTCGCTCCTCTTTCCGTGAGGTAAGAAATAAAGAGTTCTTAAAATACGGTAAAGAAAAAAAAAAATTATCAATACAATTTTTTTTTTTTTTTTTTTTTTTTTTTTTTTTTTTTTTTT
>NW_019379469.1:271435-298745 GCF_000648655.2 Copidosoma floridanum | reverse complement strand
ACATTAAAAAAAAAAAAAAAAAAAAAAAAAAAAAAACACAAAACACAAAACGCAAAGGAAAGAAATAACACCCGCGGGACTCGGCGCGCGCGATCTGGGCGGTCTCTCTCCTCCGCAGAGAGCGCTTTTCCCCCTCTCGCTTCACGCGTTTTAATGCATCGTGTGATTCTTCGATTTCACCCCGGCGATTCTTTCGATACACGCATACTCTAGCATCTGTCGAGTCACCCACAGGCAGGGGGAGGGGGTGTAAGGCGGTGTTGGATTCTTTGATGCTGGTTTTCCCTGTTTTGCCGGATCCAATGCGTTGGAAGAGGAAAAATATACCCAAGGGACACGTGTGGCTTTTATCGAAACCCCCCTGGGGGGCCAAGGGAAAAGGGGGATTTCATCGCCGATATTCAGGGGGTATAATATTCAGTTACCCACGATCAAAGTTTTTCGTCGGCGTGTGATGAAATTATACCCGCACGGACACCCCCTCGATGCGTTATTCGTGTTGAAAATCGTCTTTTGTTGTTTAATTTTTTTTTTTTTTAATTTGTACACTTACAGAAAATTACTGTACAGAACTATACCCTCGGAGCAAAATTCACTTTGGCTCTGAAGTAATGTTTAAAAGCCCTCCCCCCGACCGCCCCCATTTCCCCCCTTGGAAGAATAGCGTGTAATCTACATCGACGTGCAAATACCCGAGGACTCGCACGACACAACCGGTTCCAGCTCGTGATGACGATCTTTGAGCGAAGTGGCTTACTTTGCGCGCAGAGGCGGCAGCTGCGTTATTACAGAATATTGGTGATTGGTGCCTTGAGGCCATGTACACATATATAGTACACTATAGGTGGCGTTGCACGCGAGGAAGAAAAAAAAGGGGCACAGCTCCTTTTCAGATTTTTTTTTTTTTTTTTTTTTCATACACACACACTTGGGTGTCCATGAAGTACACACTTATCAACACCACGTCTCAGACGGAACTTCAGAGTAGCATCACGAAGCCGACGACGGTGTCAGGTGGTGTGCTTCTTCCTCTTCTTCTTTTCCGTCGCTGTTGGCTCACTTTTTTTTACTGTCCCCGTCCCTTTGTCGGGAGCAATTTCTCCTCTTTCTCTTTTAAAGAAGTATTCGGGGGGGCCCTTTGTGCCCGACAGAGACCGAGGTTTAAAGGAAGCACCTCTTTCGCCCTTCTTCTTTTATATATAAGAGCGACTTTTCAGAGACCCGCTGATTGTTGCTTGCTTATCGCTTTTTGCTTCTGCTTCCCTTTGCGAACGCCCATGGGCGGGTGCGAAAAATTTTTCATGAGACATCTTTACTTTTATTTTATTTTTTTCCTCAGACCCTTCCTTTCATTGTAATATTTGTATCTTTATTTATTTCCTTCAGGTATAACATTATATACTTTCAATCTTGAGGGAATCAACTCACATTATATTATGTATATAAGTAACGCTTTGGACGGACAATGCTTATTCTTGCTTGAAATGACAAACATTGAGCGAACGGCTCATTAGAGACAAAAACCGATTTTAGTTTTATTATCATGAAAAAAAAAGACACAAACTTGCGAGTCACGTGCTTTGAAAAAAAAGAGTAGAGCGAGAAGGGGTGTGTGTATGTGTGGGGGGAGGGGGTGTTAAGAAAAATTATCGCACAGCGAGCCGCATGTCAAAGGGAAAAACCAAGTCGTCATTGCAGGCAATAACAACGAATACACTCGATTATCCAAGCCACGAAGGGTATGGCAAAAAGCAGAAAAAGAGAGAAAGTAGTCGGAGGGGGAGGCGCGAAATTCGAATTCAAGCGCACTGAGCGTCGGCGTCGCCGACAGCCTCGAGTGCCATTCAACTCTCGAAAGGTGACTGAAAACGTGCCTATCAGGGCCGGCCTATCTCTGTCTACCCCCCACCCCCTCGCGCTCCTTACTCTTTTTTCCCCTGGATCAAAGGAAAAGAGCGCGACAGATGGCAAAATGGGGGGTGTAACGTACACATGAGAGAGAGAGAATAGGCCTCAGAGTTACAACGGTAATGGCGGCGACGACTGGGAACTCAAAGGCATTGTCGCGAGGCGCGAACTGAGCTTAAAGAAACACTGCTCTCCGCCGCCTCCTCCTCGGTAAAAAGTACCACCTCCGATATATACGTGTGTGCGACAACAGACAAACTGGGGGAAGAAGAGAAAAAAAAAGAGGGCTTGTATCACCTCACTTTTGGAATCGTTTCTTCTTTCTGTTAGACCGGCCTCGTTTACCGTTGATTCAAAACGAGGGCACAGAGAGAGAGAGAGAGAGGGATCGCCTCCGGAGGATGATCCACCAAGGATTGTCGGATGGTCGCGAAGCCAAACGTAATATAATACAGACAGACGCCAGCAGGTTGCGCGCATGCTGCACGTGGAGCGTATATGCGGCAGCCGAGACAGAGATCAAAGAGTCATTGCGGGCGGTGGAGATCAAAGGAAAAGTGACTTCGCGAAGTTGAAGCGAAGGTGAGCTCTCTCTCTCTCTCTCTTATAGCTCTGCAGACACGAGAGTGGGGAAAATTCGCAACGATAAAGGTGGAGGCAGAAGTGTGTTTATATATAGTAGACCTAGATGCGAGACATCATTTTTGATTTCGAAAGTAGAAGTTGCATTTTCGTTTTTCATCATTCCTTGTCCTCGTTTGGTTTTTTTTTAATTTTTTGCTTTCCCCCGGGCCTTTGAAGTGTGCGCATTGTTAAGTTGTATACGCAGGTAAACACGATTGAAGCCCGCGAATTGATGCTCCTCGCTTTTGCGTAATAGAGCGATTTTGTTTTAATTTGAGGAGTGCACAGAAAAGTGCTTTTTTTACGTTGCTGAGCGCACTAAGAAGCCGTTTTTTTTCGTTAAACGTGAAAATTGCACGTTACGAAGCAGCTGTTGCTTAGACATCACTTGAATTTCAAAGGAACTCATCCTCTGCAATATATTTGTGTGTCGCGCGCGCAAGAGATGTAATAAAAAGCACCTATTAGTAGCTCTAATTAGTTGTATCCAGTTTTTGTTCACGATAGGCTTTGAGCGAGGGGCTGAGCCCCAAAGTTCAAAAGATCGAAAGCGAGAAGGATGCAGCGGAGATTAAAAGGTATGTACGAAAGAGACACAGTGAAAGGGACGGCAGAGCGAAGAGATTTCCCTCACTGACACTCGACTGTTTTCTCTCTTTCGCACCCCCCCCCCCCTTGGTGTCGTTGGAAGTAATCAATGCCTTTATCCGTTAAGCAAGTATCCATGTATATGCAACCATCCTGCGGTCGTCGAGCTATGGGTGGCCTTGGGCCATACACGCCGGAACATATTGTCGGTGTAAGTGACAGTTTGAAATATTTGGCTGTTTGAGGAAGCCTCTGCCTGCTGCGTTGATTATCTTTTTTCCTGCGGTTCCTGCAGTTTTACAAAGGAACGCCGGCTCTTAACATTGGTAGGGAGGAAAAAACCGGCTCCAGGCTATTTGAGACATTTTACAATGTTGTCGAGCAATAAGTTGTGACGTTCGTGCTCCGTTAAGTGTTCCGTCAGATTTATTCTTATGAATGGATTAAAAATTAATTCGATGGTTGTGTAATGGTTAGCACAGATATTTATGCTTCAACTTCTTTCAAGTCTTATATACTTATACCTTACCAAGTACTACTTCTAAATTGAAGTTTTAAATACAATTGGGTAAAAATTTTTGTTAATAGTAATAGTACAAAAGAAACGCATTGTGTTAGCAATGATTAACTGCTCTTTCTCGGGCACCTAACCTTTGAGCTGCGGAATCTGTATGGCTGATTCGCTGCACGCGTACACACCGTACACCACCAAACGCGTCTGCATTAAAAAAGAGGGATAGGGTACACGAGAAGGAACAAGACAGGCAATAATGAGAGAAGTGGGCGCGCAGGAGTTCAGAGCTGCGGCCACTGGAGGTCGCTCGCCTGCACTACTCGCGCAATAATGAATATCGTGTGTGTGTTGTACCCTCCTCGCTCCCTCTTTCTCCTTTCAGCTCTTTTACTCTATCTCGCTCTTGCCATACCTCCTTTTTATAGCTCTCACCTTCTCTCTTGCGCTCTTTTCCTCTATCGCAACGTCTGGCGCGTCGAGCGCGCGCTAGCCGTCTATTCGCGAGAGCGAAAAAACAGTCTGTGTGGTACCCGCGCCACCGAGGAGGAGAGAGAGCGCCGCTG
The DNA here is from genome assembly GCF_000648655.2 of Copidosoma floridanum. The sequence goes on along the minus strand of NW_019379469.1, from coordinate 294,548 downwards.
CTCGCGCCTCCGCCGTTCCGTTCCTTCGCGAAGCTTGTGTGTGTGTATATATACACATGATGTGCTCGCATACACTGCCGCTGTGTAGGGACTGAGATAGAGAAACACTGCTGCGAGCCGCGAGAGCTTGTGAAGCAGGACACATACACTCAAAGCGGTGCGTCCTGTGCGTGTAGGCGAGCGTTTGCTCGGGTGTACGTGTATGCGTGTCTTGTTGTCACAGTCACAGCCAAGGAAGGCTATTTTTTTATTATTTATTTTTTTTTTTTTTGAAGAACGACTCATCATCGGCAAGTGAAGTTCTGCTTTGAGGCAGTCACCCCTGGACCCCGCAGAACCTATCTTGTGAGTTAATTATTCCCGCGGGAGTACTCGGCAGCTTCGACTCCTCTCTCGTTGGAATTCCACAACAGATCTCGTGTCGCACCCTCAAGAGAGAAAGAGTGCCGCCGCCGAATGGCGAACGCCTAAGAAAGTAGCCGTCGCTGCGTCGCTGCTCATGGAACCGCGGCCACTGGTGCCTTATATATATTAATCGCTGTAAGCGCCTCGCGCAACAGATCACAAGGGACTGAGTGTTCTGTGGAGTGAAGAGAGAGAAAGAGCCAATGATAGGAGGACCGTGAACAGATCAAAGAGAGATTCGAGATAGAAGATCGGAGAGAGATAGATCAAGAGACCGAGTGGTATAAGCGCACTCGTGTGACTGTGCATGTGTCTCTGTGTCAACGTGTGTGTGGATTTGCGGTGCGGGAAGAGAACAAACGGTGGCACGTGGAGGGACTTGAAGCAGCAAACGGCGGTGTACCTATTCGCGGAAGGAAAACAACGAGAGTGGCAGCCACGTATTTCCCGATACAGTCGGTTCGGAGAATCCCCCAGCGCTCACCTCTTTGTCGCCGGTGTACGCGTAAAAGAGGGCAAAAAAAAGGGGGGGGGAGAGAGAGAGAAGGGTTTTCATTCCCTTGGCGCTGGGGTTAAAAAAACTTGGGAGGATATACGGCAGCGCGACCATACCACCACCACATTTTATTACGGCGGCACGGGAGTATGAGAGGTACGAGTGAGAAGGCGCGGAGTCATTTTAATGAGGATTTTACGAAGCTGCCGCCCTCAGCCGCGAGATCGCGAAGCCGGCGGAGGGTTCATCCAGTGGCTGAGTCAGGAGAGGAAAGGGTAACTAGCGGCCGATAGGACATGGACGCGGGGGCTCGACTGAAAAAGCAGCAGCAGCAACGCCGGCGCCGTCGGCAACGTTTATTTGACTCCGTGCCCTGGAGAGGTCCGAGCCCCGACGATACACCCTCGGTTTGTGCCGGATAATACGCAATCTCGGGACTCTTGGTCGCGCGAGGTGGAAGGGAAGAAGAAGAAGAAGAAGAAGAAAAAAGTGTATACAACCGACTGACGGGGTGGTTAAAGAGTGAGGTGGTGCGAAATTGATGGGGCTTTGAAGAGAAAGGATAAGCAGTCAGACGGCTGCTGCAGTAAGGGAGAGAACATAAGGAGACAAGAGCGCGCGAAAGAAGGGAGAGCTCCACTGGATTATAACTGGTGCCATCGGGAAGCATCGAAAGGGTGAGTATATAATAATGTACATATACAGCTAGCTCTTTGACGGCTCCGAGGCTTATCTCACCAGAGAAGCAGAGAGGAGAGAGAGAGAGAGAGCAATATTCATAACCTTGCTTGCTGACGGAGCTCGCTTGGCTGGTCATTCTCCGGCTACTGGTGCTCCTCTCGTCTCTCTGGTTTCGCCTTTGATCCACCTTGTGACTTGGGAATAAGCTTACCTAGCACCGTATTGTCGAGTAAAGAAACTGCAACGCCATGCTTGAACAAGCTTTAAAATATTTCTTTCCCTTACAAGCTCTAACGTTGAAAACGTTTCTACATCGAGGCCCGTTTAGAGTTTGCTGGAAATACCATTTAAGTAAATCGTTGTAAGTCAAGGTATGATTGTTGAAGCAATTTTATTGACAAGTTTTATGTGAGCTATTTGAAACTTCACATTATCGATGTAGATAATTGTTTGTCGTACACCTCTGAAATAATACAATACAAGATTTACAGTTGGTACTTGCATACATTTACACCGTACTATTCAGCACCGTTACAAACGTAAAGTTCATTCATAGCTCTTATATGATGAAAGTTCAATGATTTTACTCCATTTAAGCTCGGCGTAATTGCGTTATTGATCATAAAGGATAATCAATTGTGACCACATAACCGTAGTTGATGAAAAGTTCTTGAACTTGAAATATGTATGATGATTATTCAACGAAAGTAAGAAAGTTAATTTTATTCACAAGAGATGAAGCTATTCTTCAAATATTATGATGGTTTAAACTTAACAAAATCGTAATGTCCGTCTACTCCAAGGGAGCAAAGAAACGAAAAATATGACAATCTTAAAACCATGGGGTTTGGATTAGTATGTTGTTTTTTTTGTATCGTGTTCAGAAAGTAGTTAAAAATATAATAAATTGAGATCCACAATTTGTCTTTTTCGTGCCAAGTTTGTAATATCGTTGGCGCCATATCCTTGTTTACTCAATTTTTACTTAAGATGGATGAAATACTGCAATAAATAATGTTAACCTCCTCGTTATTTGGAAACGCATCAAAGACATCATCAAATTCCATATTTTTGTTTAAAAATTCATTTTGTGATGTGCACGTATACATCTTTATGATATCATAGTAGTTTGTGTTAATCATCATTCTTCAAACGCCTCTATATCTGTGAGATCAATGTAATAATCGTCGATTCTTTATGTTTGCTTTTTAATTCGAGTTATCCTCTTGGCGGATCTTTACACAGTATCTCTGTACTCGTTTGATATACGTAAGAACGAGCATAAACAAACGAGAAACAACTTTTCTTTGAAGAAATTCGCGGCGCCAAGAAACGATTGTACCTTCCCCCCCCCCCCCCCGTTTAATTTACCGAGACAGAAAGATGAGAGAAGGAGGAGAGGAAGAAGGAATCCAAAAACCATTACGAAGTTGTTTTCCACGAGCATTCATGCGATTTGGCGCTCCTAGCGAGCGCGTCTCGAGAGTTTATGTTTCAAGATATCTTTTTTTCTTCTTCCCCCCGTTCCTCTCCTCCGTCCCTTCGTTCCTCTATCATTCACTAAATTCACTTTCTGTGTCAGCTTGTCGTGTCGTCTTTTTCCGTCTTCGTCGGGCCCAAGCGGAGAGGGTCTGCCTCACCCTTCGCCTCCTCCTTCGTCCGGCTATTGCTGCTGCCAGCATTTTGTTCCTCCATTCCTTTCCTTTCGGCTCACATCACTCGGCCTGCGCTTCGAAATCAAACAATCCGCTCGCTCGCTTGCACGCTGCTGTCCTCTCTCTCTCTCTCCCTCCCACCTTATTTTCGTTCCTTCCAGAAAGTCAATTACTATCATTCGTAAAAAGTAGATTTTCAAGCGTACCATCCGTTTCATCCTCCACGGCCACTATTAGGACAGGTCCACAATCCTTCGACATGGTCCATTTTTACTCGAAGGGCCGGGCAACATCGTTGATAGGAAAAACAAGAAGCCGCGAGTTCGCGGACGGAGAGGCATCGAACAAGAAGAGAACAGATCGGGATAAATATAAGTCCGAGGAGGAGGAGGAGGAGGAGGAGAGAGCGTGTACACCATATACGCAGGCGGCAAGAGGTAAAGGAACGAAGCGAGGAAGGAAAAAAAATTGAGCGAAACACGTCGAGCCAGAAGGAGGAGGAGAGCAAGGGGGGGGGCCCAGCGGTAGCGCGCACACACATATAAGAGCGAAAGGGGGTGGAGGTAGGCGGGTGCTCGAGGTATAATGTGTGAGTACGTATACGAGAGCCTCGGAAGCGGTGGCGGCCTTTGATGTAGATACGCTCGGCGACTCCTTCACGCCAATAAACTAACGGTTAGGTTAAGGTCTCTTTAAGCCCTAATGGCATTATCCGTGCCCCCGCCTTGTTCCGTATATAATATATACACGTATACAGTACCGATCCCCGGGAATCATATGCGGGCCTTGTGATGATGCTCCCGTTGCTGGTACAACCGTACCTATAAACGTACCAGCCCCGATATCTGTTCGGATATTGTAAAAGGACCGCGGCCACTGTTGTCCACAGGTATACACCGTAGCCGCATCTTTTTTTTTTCCTTTTATCTCTGGAGGAACGTGGAAAATCGTTTGAAGACGGACGAGGAAGCCGCCCCGCGAGTCGAGACATCGTCGCCAGCAGGCAGCGAGGAAAACAGTCCACGTACAGCCGTGGCTTCTTTTGTCGGAGGAGGGGGGCACGTCGTCGCGGTGATTTTCACGCTCTTCTGGCTTCGTTTTTCCTTACAACGGATAACCCCTCCAACACCCGGTTATTGAACAGCGGCGCACTCTTTGAACTTTTTGTGCTCCAGTCCTCCGTCAAAAGACTTGATTTACAACCAAAGAACGTATCGAACGCGAAGATTGCATCTGACTTCGGCATCTTTGATTTCCGCAGTGATTACGAGAGTAACGGCAGACGCGCTATCGGACGGAACACAAAGACTCCAGAGGTGTCGTTTAAACCGACCTGCTATATGCTACCGATCTACGCACGTCAACTCTCGCTCTCTGTCTGTCTGTCTGTGTCAGTTGGTTCGGCCATAAATTTGAATGCACTTTGTCGCCAAGCTCGTCGTGTTCCCAGTGCGCACGGCATAATATGCGGAGTACACACGAGGGAGAAGCCTCGTCGCTTCTTTGATGCGGCCCGAGGTCAAAGCAAATACACCTCAACCGATACCGACAAGGTTAAAGTGCTGTAAGCTTCGTTCTAGATGGATGGACGAATATGTTTGGGAATTTTTTTTTTATTTTCACCCTGCGGTGCAGCAAATCAAGGGATTTATGGAAAATAAATGAAGACGAGACCCATGTGTTGGACACTTCGAGGGAACATTCTGGTCAACAGGATGATCGAATGTATAAACAAGAAGATGATCCAATTCCACTCGACCCACACACGATTCAATCGATCAAAGCTTTCGAAAGGAAGAAAACGAGTACAACGATCAAAGTAAATTGTCACACTGCGCTCAAAAATCAACCCAATTGTCGAGAAGAGGGGCCATTCACAGAGATCAAAAAGGAGGAGGCAAGGCCGCTTATAAGCCAAAAGAGCGCGCGTAAGTAGAAAGTTTATCGTAAAGGTAGAGAGATAGAGTGAAAAAAGCGCGTAAAGAGTGCACACACACACACACACACACAAGGAAAGATCTAAAGGGGGTTCTAGATGAAGAAGAAGCTGGAAGAAGGGGGGAAGGCATAAGTGAATCGGGGAGGGCCGGAGGAGAAATCTCGAGCGTCGGTATGGCTTTGATATCGTCCACAATGAAAGGATGATGCGAAAGTGGCGGCTTGTCTGTCTCTCCCTCGCCCGAGGGAGTAGCGCTCTAACCGCCGGTAGAAAGAGACACAGAGATGGAGGGCAAAAGCATCGAGCACATTGTGCATGTATATATACATAGCGATGGGTATCAAACGCTCCGGCTAGAGAGCTGTTGCGTCCGCGTATGTTGTACCGATCAAACGTCTATTATTGCTCTGTTCCCCACCCCCTTTATATCATATCTGTGGGAGCTGAAGCTGATAAACTAAGTTAATGCACAATATGCACGAGAGGCTCCCATCGGCTTTGTATGTAATGATTGGTTTTCGCGAGTGGGTCTGAGGGCTGATTGCAACGCCGAGGGTTCTCCCGTTAATAGTTGGTGATGTCGCAAGCGGGTGGAGGTAGCGGATTCATATCGATAAAGGATATTAATTGTTTGGTTTCGCGATTTTTAGTGGACTTTTGATGTATGTGACGTCGAGTCTATTATGAACCTGAAATTGGCGGCCAGAGTTAGCGGCCAGCCAGGGGCGAATAGGTGGTGTCAAGGGGCCCCGTACCTTAACAAAATGAGGAAAATAAAAACCAGCCGCCGCTCAGAGCGACTCTTAACGATATTTGCTAAAAACTTTAACTTTATTTAATGCCAGAATATGGCAAATAAGAAGGTTATAAACAAATTAACCAAACATGTAAATATCACTTTACTATGTAAAATCGTTTATAACTTGGCCCAGCATGATTTCAGACACTTGAAATTAAAAATACATAATAATTTATTGGTATATTAAAAGAAAATATAATCGCCAGCACAGATACAAAAATATTTAAAAAGTTATAAACAAATTAAACAGGCAAAATATCGATTTTTAGAGGAAAATCGGCTATAACTTGGCCCCAGCATGATCCCAGAACCTTGAAATTCAACACACGTACTCTTGTAATGACATATGATTAGCAAACATTATAGCCAACACGAGTGAAAAAATATTTAAAAAGTTATATACAAATTATACAGGCAAAATATATTGAATCTGAAATTGAGATGGGCCAAGGGATTGTCAATTTTTTGTCTGAAAATCGATCATTTTTCCCATTTAAATAATTTATATAATTCAAAATAACTTTTCGGGCCCGTTAGCCTTTATATGTTCTATAATATAACAATAATTCAATATGTATTTTTAATTTCAAAAGTCTGGATCATACTGGGCCAAGTTATAGCCAATTTTTTAGTGAAAATCCATATTATACCGACTTACTTCGTTTATGACGTTTTATATGACTTCTCATACGTGTTGTAGACAATATGTGCTAATTGTATGATATAAAAAGAGTACGTGTATTTAATTTTAAGTGTTTGGAATAATGCTGGGACAAGTTATAGCCGATTTTCCTCTAAAAATCGATATTTTGCCTGTTTAATTTGTTTATAACTTTTTAAATATTTTTGTATCTGTGCTGGCGATTATATTTTCTTTTAATATACCAATAAATTATTATGTATTTTTAATTTCAAGTGTCTGAAATCATGCTGGGCCAAGTTATAAACGATTTTACATAGTAAAGTGATATTTACATGTTTGGTTAATTTGTTTATAACCTTCTTATTTGCCATATTCTGGCATTAAATAAAGTTAAAGTTTTTAGCAAATATCGTTAAGAGTCGCTCTGAGCGGTGGCTGGTTTTTATTTTCCTCATTTTGTTAAGGTACGGGGCCCCTTGACACCACCTATTCGCCCCTGACTGGCCGCCAATTTCAGGTTCATGAGTCTATTCACGGGTATACTCCATACAGGGGGGCAATGTCGGAGTGACGTGCACTAATAGTCTAGTTTGGCGGGACTTCAAAAGCACTTGCTTTTCTGTACCGTGTGTACACGCGCATGGTGGTAGGTATTTTTGGTATTTTTCTCTCGTCGTTAGTCTGCGCGTGCAGTGACATGACCCGCGGAATAATGAACCACGTTATTTTTAACCCCTACCGCGGAATTTCGGCGAAATGAACTTCTTCGTTTCATCCTGGTTCAATTGAGGACTACACGTTGATGATACCACCATAGTCTTTATCATAATTCAATTTTTCTCATCAAAAATTGACATAAGAAGGCTGTAGAGAGTAAAACAGTTCTGCCACAGATTTTACACACTTGTGAGCGTGTCGAATCTGTGACAGCCAAGTTTTCTTACTCCACAGCTTTCCGTCATTGGTTATTCCTATTCAAATGTGTCCAGTTTAATGGAACTGGTTTTTCACTTGGTGCACCATAGATTTGGTTGTCCTTGTAACTATTATCCGATGTGTTTCATAAAAATAAAAAATTTTAATCACACACTTTAAACGCGTAATTGAACATGCTTGGATTTATAGTGAAAGGTACACAATTAAAAATTGAATTTTCAACGCCTAAATTGAAACTATGGTCAGACGTCGTTTGTGAAACGGAATCCCATGGCATTACGATCGCATCCTGAAGTCGTTACCAATGCACCCGACACTTTAGTTCACCAAACATGTATGTACATTATATTCTTACCACACGCGTGGGGACATACGTCCCGTTATACAGCAAAAGCCGAAAGGAGTGATCTTCGTCTATTTTTAGAGTCCCTCGGTCGCGCGACAGAAACTTCTGAAGTCCGCGTGAAGACGAAGAAGAAGCGCAGGGAGTTGTTGCCTCGTGCGCACTGGTTCTAAATTAAGACCTCCCGCATCTACACGCGCACACTCACTGCGACACTTGACTGTACACTCTTCCTAGGGATTTGGTGCATGCCACGCGTTAATTCTCTCGAATAAAAGAAGAGAGAAAAGTCACGCGCGTGCATGGGTGCAGTACATTAAAAAAAAAAAAAAAAAAAAAAAAAAAAAGAGGGGAAAAACGGATTATGGACTCGAAAAGCAAAGAGCGACCTATACCCCCCTCGAAGAGCCCGTCACAACACAGATTTGGTCTTCAATACGAAACAGCGCCTCTGCCATTCTTTTTGTTTCTTTTTCCTCTCATTGTTTCCTTTCCCCTCGGCTGCCGCGCTGAATTAAACTCACTGCAGGCTATTGATGCAAAGCGCCAAACCCCTTTCCTTATACAAGCCCGTGTGTGTGCACACAAGTATTGCCCCCCGGTTTTTTTTGTCCCTTCATATTAGGCCTTGCTCCTCGTCACCATACGAAACTCGTCCCTGTCGGTGTCCCTTTAACCGATCCCGAAGCGCTTGAGCCTCTAAGTGTCTGGAAACTGTTGAGTGCACTCTGCCATGTACGAACGGATTCGCCTGCGGCTCTTTATCTCCACGCGCACGTGTGTGTGTACGTTCGATCTCCCGTTCTTTCTCTATTCGAATGTCACCCGCTCCGGTGCTTCTCGAATTCCTTTGGGTACCTTCGGCCGTCAGTTTCCCGTTTTTCATCGGCCACTACCTTTTTTTCCGATGAGACAGGTATAATAATTGATCAGGACGCGACAAGTGCTCAACGCCGGTGGCTTTTGTTCGAGTGAAAGGTCGAGAGTTTTCCGATTGTTGTCGAATGTCAAGTGTACCGCATATTGCCGTTCCCCTGGTTATTGGTGTTTACCTGGATTCGAGGGGACTCGAACTGTCGCTCTTGATTTTTTAATAATACTGGCTAAAAGTCGTGTTTTTTTCCATTCAGTTTTGTTTTCATTTTTTTTTTTTTTTTTTATCACAAAAATCGAATTCCAGAGAATAGACATCGAAATTTTACGTATTTCATTTGTTTTTCTCGATCAATTGCATTAAAACTTATGAAATACATCAATGACGATACTTTATTGGCCTCGAGCGCAATTCCGAAACAGCGCCCCCACTGAGCAACTTCAGAACGATTGATTTTTAATAGAAAAGGACAGTACTATGTATCATATATGCATGTAAACATGGAGTAAATTCAAACACCCCCAAACAAACCTATACGCGTGTACAAAGCCCTTTTGATACATTGTAATACAAAGTACTGTCCTTTTTTATTAAAAAACAATCGTTCCCAAGTTGCTCAGTGGGGGCGCTGTTTCGGAATTGAGCTCAAAGCCAATGATTAATTCACCATACGCAAACTTATGACATTTTTTTTATCTTTCGTTGTTCAAATAATATTCTCCAAAGTTAAGGTACAATAAAAATTTCCACTTAATCGACACCACGTGACTCAACGTCAGCCAATCAAACACTTGTAAAGGAGGTATCACCTATAAACCTCAAGGATTTTTTTTTTTTTTTTTTTTTTTTTTTACGAACGAAGGACTCGTAAACCCGGGGATTATCAAAATTTCCGATGGTTACGAAATCCAAGCTTTTATTCGAAAGAAAGAAACAGATCGCATTTGGCGCGGAAGACAAGCGTGGCCTAATCAAATATATACATTTGAAACCCATTACCATAAATAACACGCGCTCGGGTAGAAGACACGCATGCGTATGGTTAAATTGGATTGCGACGTTTATACGTAGGGAAATCGCAAAGGGATACCGATGCGGGACGAAATAGAAATTTGCCGTGGGGGGAGGGGGGGGGGTAGAGGCAAAGTTGATCGGTAAAACTAAATCGGACGTTCGGCGAGGAGCAATAAAGAGACGGCAAAAATTCACCTGGAAGGCATATTATAAACACACACACGAGAGCGCGGCGGAACATCAAATGATCCGAGAGAGGGAGAGAGCAAAAACGGATGAATGGACGGTGTACTGGAGGAGGGAGGGGGGGGGGGAGTAAAAACGCCGCGCGAAGCATTTTATCTTCCGCCTTCTGGCCGCGGGAGAGTGCCTTAATTAAGAGCAATTTCAGCGAGTTTCAGCTAATTGGCAGCCATACTGGAATCCCCCGAAGAAGACGGGAATACGTCGTCCTCGTCGTTAGCCGCAAGAGAAATTTCTTCTTGGGTGTACGAGGAGGAGACGCGCATGAGTTCGCGCAACTTGCGCCGCGGAATTTGCAGTGTTTCTTGGTTTTTTTTTTGTTTTGTTTTTTTTTTTCCAATCCTTCCATTTACGGGTGCAACCTTTTTTAATGAGACAAGTTCACACTGTTGTTGTTGGGTGATGCTCTTTTTGCAAATTTCATTTCAAAGTCATTCGGAAAGGATTTCCGAAGTCGTGTACATATTATACATGTAGGCACAAACAAAGCCTCGGGGGTTTTTATTGAGGCACCCTTGGGTTTTACGGCGCAATGTCGGGTGGTTATTGGGAATAATCGAAAGGTCGGGGAGGTATTATGAAAACGGACACTTTTCACGGCCCGACAAATCGTCCGACCTAGAAATAGAGTCGGGAGGGAATTCCGGCTTTTATACCTCTCCCAAGGGGGAAGTACTGCCTCGCAGGAATCTCTCGCGGCATCTGCGCGAAACTCGTTTCCTCCTCCCTTCCGAGCGCATACATATATGTATGCTCGGTGGTGTGGAAGAGCTGTACTTATATGGTTTTCCTCGAGGGAGCCGGGCTATTTTTTTTTTTTTTTTTTCCCTCTCCTCGTGCGAGTCATCTTCGATTGTACGGTCTATCCCGCGTTTCGCTTTCCCTCCACGTTTTTCTCATCTCACGACGCGTCCACGGAATAATAACCACGTGTTTTTGGAATTCCTTTTTTTTTTCCTTCGAGAATCGAGATACAATTTTTCCGAAAATCGCATATTAAAAGGTAATAGAGAGATATGATATTATGAATGATGCGTTCATCGTTGAAACCACATTGGTACACAGTTGGGGGGGGGGGAAGAGGGGATGGTAATATAGTAATGGGAGCTCAATCCACGCCAAGGATATACATAATAGTCTATATATACGCACCCGTGAGGATGCGTGTGCAGAAACACGTGTGCGTTGTGCGGCGAGACGGACCCCCTTCATCCTATCTCTCTTTGCGAATGATATTAGCGAGCTTGCAGTGCGCCAGACGCGTGTGAATGTATAGGTGAGCATCACTTTTCGGACCAAAGAGGAACACGGCTCCGCTGCTGCTGTACAACGCGTTTCTATATTTTCTTATGTATATATGCGCACTCGCCTCCTTCCGTAATATGTTGTGAAGAGCAGCTGTTTGCGGCTTTTTCTCTTTGGTCCCTCCCCCCGCCCCGCCCTTTTGTCTCTCGTCGGGTTTCTTTTTTTTATGTTTTTTATTATCATTGCACCGTTGGAAAATACGTGTATATATGAGGGGGAGAAGACGTGGGAACGTCGATTACTTTCTTTACGGCGGCTTCAAAAAGTGCCGAGGAGTCACACACGTATAGGATTTCTCTGTGTATACAATAACTTTTGACAAGTACTCGTACTTCAGTCGCGTGAATTGGATACTCTCGATGATGTTGAAGGATCGATATACCTTTCATTACGTTGTAATTAGAATTTCATACAAACGAATCATACGCAGAAGGACACTTTTTTTAATTTTTTTTTTTCGCTGCAAGTGTTTATACGCGAGAAAAAAAAAATTTTTTTTTAATTATTTGTCATAACACAGACCTGAAAAACATTATTTAAACGTTCGATTTAAAATAGTTGACAATTAATCTTAGCATACACGATTAATAGTACTTACCTCAGTAACATTTTTTCTTACCAATGGAAGTAGTTATGGATGTAAAAAATTATATAAGATAGCGTGGAAGCATATACTACACGCAAAGTGCCAATCCAAGCCAAACGCAGTGGTGCAAAAAAAAGGGGGTAAGGTATCGCGTGAGCGTAAATGCACACGCACAAAGGAACAAATCGAACGAAAGGTGCATGTATGGCACAATGACGCGGCAGTGGGGCACAAAAGTGGTATACTATACATCACGGGACCCTCCCGAAACATTTACCAGCCAAATAGCCAAACCCCTCTGCCTACATGTATATATGAAAACGAGAAACTCCGCGCAGCATCTTTCACCCTCCCTCTCCAGACCTATAAGGTCGCAAAGTGCCACTTGATGCGCTCGCACCTATACGTGCAACAATGCCAAGTCCCTCTTTTGCTCCGAGTCATCATTATTTATTATTATTATTATTATTATTATTATTATTATTTTCCCGGAAAAGTTTCCTTTATGCTCCTGTGTGTAATTAAAACGCGAGAAATTTTAATTACGAGAAATCGAGCCGCGAGACGTGCATATATACGAACAATAACGCGTGCCTGTATGAACCTATGCTTACAAAAAAAAAAAAAAAAAAAAAAAAGGAAGGACCATTGCGCGTGTTTGTATATATGTTACGTGCGCAAAGAAATAGAGGGTACCTGGGGACTCTGGAAAAAAGAATCACGCGCAATTAAAAGAACCTAGAGCAGAGAGAGGGGGAAAAAAAGGGGGTAAGAAGAAAAATTTTATGCTTTGCGAGAAATAGAATAAAGCGTATACGGAGCTCCACTACTCATATATATATACTCAAGGTCAGGCCCTGCGAGAACGGGGCTATATAGAGGGTCTGCTAAAGGAAAAATTTTTGTTCTTTTTTGCTCAGCTCTCGGACGAAGAGTTTGGTTATATAGACACGGCGATCTATACGATGATATGAAAGGGGAAAAAAAAAAAAACATCATCGCATCACGGTTGAGCTAATAAACGCTCCTCTGCATATCGATCCTGTGATATTTTGTACCGCTCGTAAAAAAAAAAAAAAAAAGGTAAAAAGAGTCCAGACACGCCGCCGCGGCCGACATAAAGGCTCGGCCGCGCGGTGCAAGAGATTTTATTGCCACGGGAAATCCTTTCGCGAAAGCTGCACCGCCGGCCTTTGGCTGCCTTTTTAGCTGCTACTGCTTTTGCGCGGAGATAAACATCAAACGGAAGTCTCGAGGCAAGAGTGCATGTATTTATATATATATATATATATGATATAGAAACGGAGAGAGAAAAATGTGAAGGTGAGGTATGGAAGCGGAAAAGGGAAGGATCGGAAGAGGCGGCTTTTTTCCTTGGGAAAAACATCTGGACGGTTTAATGTTTTTTTTTTTTTTTTTTTTTTTTCGTGTTGGGAATTTTCGAAATACCAACACAATAAAACGACGCGACAGGTGTGGGGAAGTAGATAATTTATTTTTCGTGTTTCGCAAGACCGACAGAATTTTTTTTGTTTTTTTTCGTTCGTACTCACAATGGTGTTGTGGTTTTCGAAAATTTTTGCGGTTCTCCAAATTGTCGGAATAATAAAAAAAAAAAAAAACCATGCTTTTGAGTCAAACGAGTGTCTATGAAAAAAAAAAATATATATTTTCGAAGTTTCTCCGACAAAGAAGCCGAAGTTTCAATCAAAAAAAAAAAAAAAAAAAAAAAAATGTACATAAATAATAACAGACGAATTGAAGCGACGAAAGCGAGAAACCTCGTGTATTATTTTTAATTGGAAGTTTTATAAGTGCCGGTTCTCGAGGGAGGGAGGGAGGGAGGGAAAAATAAAAAAAAGTACAGGCACATACGCAAGTGTCGGACGAAAAGGAAGAAAAAAAATCGCCGGGGCATTGAAACAAACAATCCTCGCGGAGCGACGAAATAAAAAAAAAAAAAGGAGAAAGGCGTACACGCGCTCGCGAAGAGAAAGGAAGAAACTAAAGATAGAAAGGGCCGAAATAATAGGAAAAAAATAAAACCAACGCTCACACACATAATATATATATACGCGCTCACGTAAGTAGTGCAAAAGAGAAAAAAAAAAAAAACAAACAACAATAACAGAGCGCGAGTCTCCTCATTGTAAGAGGTGCCGTGCTTGCGCCTCTATTCTCTTTTCTCCGCTCGCGATATCTTTGTGTCCTTTGATCTGCGTCTATCGTCGTCTCGTCTCCCTTTTTTTTCCCTCGCCGGAGACTGTTTTTCTCCGCCGCCCTCCTCTTTGAGGGAGAAAGAGAAAAACCTACCCTTTTTTTTTCTTTCTTTGCACCCGAGCCGATCAAACAATCATGATATTCCACGTGAGTCACGATTACATGTACGCGACGACGGCGGCGGCAAAGTCTACAAAGGCGGCTTTGACCTTTATGTGCGCGGCACAGCGCTTGCAGGGATAAGTTGGTGTGTGCGCGCGTATGTGTATACGGTTTAAAGTGTCACCGGCGGCGACAACGCGCGAATGCGGTAATGTCTTATCTCCAGTGCAATTACGTTAATCGACGTACGGAATTTCAGACTGGCGCTTTTTTTCGTTTTAGGTGGCTCTGAAGACTTTTTTTTTCCAAGCGAGGGACAAAAAAAAAATTTTTTTTACCGCGTGAGCGATGATTTCACGTGTTTCAAGGATCGATGCTGAAAAAGTGGGTGGCGGTATTTTTTGATTCATTAAGAAAAAATTAAAATAAAATGAAACAATTGGGACATTTACGCTACATATTTGCTTTTATTATGGTTTCCTTTCAATTATTAAAACTAATCTTATATCTATATCTTTCTTATTCAAAAATAAAATTTAGTTTTTAACCTCTTTTAAAATTATTTATTTCACTTATTCGGCCGTATTAATTATTGTTTTTTCATTTTTATTTTTATCCTTATATTACTTGTTTTGTTCGAGAGTATAGAATTTTTCTATTTGAAGTATCAAATGTACATTTCGAGAGGTTGATTAAAACTAATTATAATTTCTGAAAAAACTAAATAATTGTTTTTTGTTTTCTATAACGTACAATCTTTATCAAATTTGACTTATATACTTGTAACAATAAATGTTATTTATAAAATTTTTTAAATAATTGATCAATATCATAAAATGATTAATAAATGCACTATTGCAGAAATTTGTCATGGATGTAATGTTTCGGTCACTATTTAAGCTTTTGCAGCTCTGAAAATACTATACAAAAGTGTGATATCGTTTGAATAATAGTATCAAGATTTTTCGACGTAAAATAAAAAAAATTTTGTCTTGAAATATTTTCAAAACTAAGATGCAGACTACCGATATCGAGACAAGATATTTTAAAAACTTGTCTCACCGTGTCTTAAAGTAGCCTCAACATAAATTCGTTGAAAAAATTTTTGTTTCAATAATAAAAAAAATGATAATTAAATTAATTCTAATTTTCTAAGTATACAAATAAAAAAAAGTTTATGACCGCACCTTAAAAGTAACAAAACTAAAAATTAAATCCGAATGAAAAAAACCGGTAAAAAAAAAGCAAATGGCAACAAACAATACTTTGTGCCAATTGAATCACGTAGCTGTTGTACCGTTCCACAAAGTAAATTTCATCAAACTTGCCTTTCCATCGGTACACCCAAAGCCCCAAAAGTTAATCAAATCACCAAACTCGTTGTCCAAACACGAGTATCCATCTGAAGCTAAAAAAAAAAACCCCTCCAGCAGCATGATCCATTTAAACGCAGAGTATCTACGCCTTCTCGCAACCCTCAAATTTACTTTGTACACACGCAAAAGCCCACTCTCCTCACCCAAAGCACAATAATCAAATTTCAAAACATCAAAAACGCCTCCCACGATCCTCTTATCAATCCAATATAACTGCGCGCCACGGAGCTACGAACCCAACGGCACCCCCCCTCCCTTCCTTACGCTATACCTTATTCAAATCGAAACCCCCATCTCTTCGTATACACAGTATCGCTCTAAACGTCCGAGGAAAAATAAACTTTACTATTACTTCAAATGATTCTCCTTTCAAATCTCGTCCCACCACAATTTTCTTGCATACTTTCTAATCCAACCCTCTCGCATCACCCCGTGCACCCTCTAATTTATTCTTCGTTTTCTCGCAAAAGTGCTCCAAAGAAAAAAAAAAAAACACTTAACCATCGATAAATCATTCTCAGCACGTCGTCGAGGCTCTTAATTGACACAAGTATACTCTCCTCAGCTGCTGTCTGTTGGAAAAAACGGAAAACTCGAGCTACCCTAACGAGTTTCGTGTGTGTACACGAGCAGCTGCACTACCACGTATATATACATTGATAACCAACAGTCCCAGCATACATATCCGGCATCGGCGGCGTTTTTCCCTTCATCCGCAACACCCTCCTCCCCGAGAAATGACGGCTGCAACGGCAAAATCGTGTTTACCAGGTCTTGACCCCTGTGAGTGAGAGATAAAGGGGGGGTTGGGTGGAGTAGCAGCCTACCCCCCCCCACCCTTTGTCTCTCTGGGTGTAAATACGCGTGAAGTGAATCAGAAAGGCGGCAGAGATAAAAGGGAGACGCGCCGCGCGCGCGCACCCCGACTTTTTCCTCCCTCTCTCTCTCTGTCTGTCCACCTTTTGGTATATACAGTGTCGTCGCTCTTTCCCATTGGCCCCATTGTTCTCTCTCTCTCTCTCTCTTTTTTTCAAGCGTACTTTTCTCTTTTTTCTTTGCCGACACAGACGCACTTTTGTCCTCCGTCCCTTCTGCTGTACATACGAACCCACTTAATGCTGGATCCTTCAATTTGTCGCTGATTAGGTCGCATTTTCCCAACCCCTCCCCTCCCCACTCCTCGACCTATATACATCGCATAAGGCCCACGACGGCGACGACCCTGTATATTTAGGCAGTTTGACAAATGAAGGCTGCCGCCGTTGGTATACGTTGTTGACTCGAGTGACCCCGGAACGAAATATGTTTAGGTTGCAAAATGGGCCGCGTAAGAAAAGATTTTACGTCATCTCCGTAATGCAGGGAAAGGGGGAGGGGGACGATGTTCTTTATGGTATATACTTGTACACATAAAGTATATAGTCCCAGGGCGGCGAGATCCAAGGAATTAAGAAATCTCGAGGGGCCTGTCGTTCCTCTTTCATACATATAATCTGTCCCACCGGTCCCGCGTAACAAAAGCTGTGTGTGTGTATGTGTGTGTGTGTGTGTGTGTGTGTGTGTGCGTGTTTTAAGTGACTGCGATTTTCGTGAGGACTTTATGGCTCATGTACGACCAAACTCGGCGGCGTTGTTATTGTTGTTGTCGTGGTGCCGCACGGTTTTGACGAATGTCTCTTCTGTTTCCGTGTGGCGCCAATGGGGAAGTGTGTAATGCCCGTCCCACGATGTAACAGTTTTCCCTTCCCCTGTGACATCTGTGCGTCAAGAGACGATAATCTAAGACAAAATGACTTACTTAAAGATTTTGATTGCATCGTTTTGCAAAATGAAGGGGATAATAACGTGATCGTCTATAAGTACCACGGGGGCTCTAATGGGTGAGCTTGAACGGGTAATTATGGGCTTTTTCCGTCCGACCGATACATTCAATGACAGATCTAATATCGAAAAGGGATAAAAAAAAAAAAAAAATAAAAAATAAACCAAGAGAACCGACCGCAACTAATCAACCACTTTAAAAATATAAAACGAGAGAGATAACGTATCTTTTATATGTACCAGTGAGCACGAGAGAGAGTCCGAAGATTATACGCCGGCATCATTAAAAAGATCGTGTGTATCCCTCTCGGCCCACCTCGTCGTCCCGGTAAGTTTATTAATAATTCATTAGGCCCCGCATCGGCGACAGCTTTGCGTCTCCTCGTTT
This sequence comes from Copidosoma floridanum, assembly GCF_000648655.2. The sequence goes on along the minus strand of NW_019379469.1, from coordinate 276,722 downwards.
TTTTTCCCCCTTCTTCTTTCTTTCGTTATTATCATTATTCCTTCTACCATTTCTTAACTTCAAAAGTCCAAAACCCACGCTCGGTCAAATGATACATCCTCCTCCTCCTTCTCGCTCACCACTTAAATTTTACAAGATTAAACTCACGATTTTTGCCTTCCCTCCTTTCCATACTCCAAATTTTCTTTTTTTTTTTTTTTTTTTATTTGTCGCATTGGTATTAGCTGTTTGCAAGTTCTTAGGGGTAAAGAAAAGCGATTAGAGAGCCTATAGAGAGGAAAATACGTACGTAATTTCGGGACTTTTGAGGTGTTGATCTACTATTGACTGCACATTGAGTTTTCCAAGCCACCAGACGTAAATGTAACGATCATTACAATAAACTCTTAAAGTAAAGTACGTGAAGATGTCATTAACCATCATCAACATCGTATTTGTGTCATTTTGCGGGAAATACCAGTTTATTCTGCTTTAATACTACAATTTGAGGTTATGGTACTGGCTTTGGTGGCACCTTCGTTTTATTAAAATACGGACATCAGTATAACCACGATACTTGGATTTAGTAATAAATGCGTAAACTTTTACTACTTGTCGTCTACAATGCATGGGGCCCTCAACAGTTCCGAAATTACGCTCTTGCACACAACGAGTACAAGGAAGCAGTAGCGCTACGATATACGATTGAAGTTCAACCCTCTCTCCCCACTGCGGTACTTTTCCTCTTCCTCCTCCCTCAGTTCCATACATAAATATAAACACACGTGCACCGGATAAACCGCAAACGTATACATTAACACACACCTAATATCATCAAGCTCCGTTATCGTCTTATCTCTGTACTATGCAAGTCCACCGTTTGATGCGGCTTCAGATCCGCGACCGCGACACGCATAGGACTGACTCACCTGTTACCCATTATATACATGTACATATTATGGATGATACTCACTGCAGTGCAGCTGTCCGTGTCCATCCGAACGTAATGTATATTAAACGCGCGTACGTATATATACGCGTGTATAGCTCTCCTCTCTGTCATTAATTTCACATTTTCCCTTTGATTTTCGCCGGCCGATTTTTCCTCCGAACGTTTACAGCCCCCAGAGAACCTCCCTCTCTCTCTCTCTCTCTCTCTTCCTCTGATGCATTTAATTACGCGAGCGAGCGTCTCTCGAAAACTGGTTTGGTCACGGAACACACACACACACATATGATACAACACATATAGCCGGAGACCCGATTATATATACATATATGTTCGTACCGAGTTCGTACGGCGTACCGACATATAATGCCGGGACTTATCAAGATCTCGCAATAGCTGCACGGCACAGCAAAAGAGAGAGAGAGAGAGAGAGAGAGAGCCCCGTGCACGGCGGAAATCATCAAAGAACTCCTTTGAAATTTACTCGGTGTCCTCGCTTCCCTTCTTCCCTCCTCTTTCGCTCTTTCTCTTGCCATGCTGTGCCCCACCTACTTCATCCGCTCCTTCTTCTGCCTGCTGCTGCTGCTGATGATGACGGTCGTTCTCTCTTACCTCTTCCGACACGCGCGTGTACGTATTAAGTATAATACCAAGCTAGCTTCTTCTTCTTCTCGAGGAAGTTTTCTTCGACCTCCTCTTGGCTGTCTTCTCCTCTATTCTGTTTCTTTATTTTTTTCCTCGATTCGAGAGGATCGGTATCAAACGACAAATAATCCGAGAGACCATAGCCTGTAATGGGGGGGGGGGGGATAAGGATCCTAGACTCTTTCTTCCTCATATACTCGGGATCGAGTGATTCTCTATTCGTTTTCAGTTTGCTTCTTTTGCTGTTCTATTTCTTATTTTAAGACTACTTAGATAACAGTCCGAAAGAATGGAGGGCACTGAGCACTAACCTTTGATTTATTGTAATTGATTTTCAGGTTCGCAACTACAGTTAATATAAGACAGCCGCGGTGAAGCGATTGATGCAAAACCTCGCAAGTAAGGAGTTGGCTAGTTCTCGTTTCAGACAGAATAGCTGATTTGGTTGTTTGGCTCCATATATAAGAACTGAATGCAGCTCTCTTACCTTACAAAAGGTGTCACAAGTGAAATTCAATCCCTTTGGTTCTACTTCTTACACCAACTGAGACATACCTTCTTGCGTCGGTTCCAAAGTATTAGAATTAGAATATATACCCAATCAGTAGCTTCAGCAAAATAGTCTACCAGCTACAAATGGTATCAAGAGTGGAGTTCAATATCTTTGGTTCCACTTCTGACACCAACTGAGACATACCTTCTTGCGTCGGTTCCAAAGTATTAAAATCAGAATATATGCCCAATCAGTAGCTTCAGCAAAATAGTCTACCAGCTACAAATGGTATCAAGAGTGGAGTTCAATATCTTTGGTTCCACTTCTGACACCAACTGAGACATACCTTCTTGCGTCGGTTCCAAAGTATTAAAATCAGAATATATGCCCAATCAGTAGCTTCAGAAAAATAGTCTACCAGCTACAAATGGTATCTAAAGTGGAATTCAATATCTTTGGTTCCACTTCTGACACCAACTGAGACATACCTTCTTGCGTCGGTTCCAAAGTATTAGAATTAGAATATATGCCCAATCAGTAGCTTCAGAAAAATAGTCTACCAGCTACAAATGGTATCAAAAGTGGAATTCAATATCTTTGGTTCCACTTCTGACACCAACTGAGACATACCTTCTTGCGTCGGTTCCAAAGTATTAGAATCAGAATTTGGGCGCAGAATGGATCAGTAACTTCACAACTTTTCGGTAGAATGGTGCATTCTATAATTCAACTTTATTTATCGAATTACCCTATCTACTGGAGAACACACATAGTTGTTACGGTGCAACTGTGTCCCAAATGGGATTTTACTACTTTGGTCCCACTTACGATAAGTACGGGAAGTGGGCAAAGCCGGATGAAAGACGAAATTATAGAAACATATAAAGTTAAAGATCAAACTAATTAATTTTGCGATCCTCGTGCGGTAAATGCTCCATCACCGCGTTTCTAAGAAAACTTTATAGAGTCAAAGGGTAGGACAGGGTGCGTAAAATTTTTTTTTTTTTTTTCCTCGTTCAGTCATTCATTGAGATACACGTGGGCGCGCGACCGCGACGGCAATTAATTCCAATGATAAACTTTCGGGTAGAGATTCCGCATTGTCACGTTTTGGTTGTGCGCCTGGCTAGATTTTTTGTTTGTTTTGTTTCTATTCAGCGTGTCTGGCGAAAGAGAGAGAGAGAGAGAGAGAGAGAGATCCGCTATCGGCGAGAGAGCGGGCACACAAAGCCGCAGCGCGACTCTGATTGATTTACAGCTCGAAAAATTGTATTAGGCCTTGTACGCCGCGTGTGTCTGTGCGCGTAGCCATAAAAATTTTTCTCTTTTCTCAAGCTTTTATGGCGTGCCGGGTCTGATAGTGATTTCGAGGAGGATGTTTGTTTGTGGGTATACATATATATATATATATATACATGCATCCACGTGAGACGGGCTGCAAGTGTATGTGTATATATGTGTATTTACGTAGACGCTTATCGTGAATTTGATTTCGGGGACTTCAAAGGTAAGCGCACGCTGTCGCTGTCGGGTTAATAGTTATTATTATCATTGCCGTTGGGTGTAATATTTTTCCTTAGGGAGTGTGTGTATAGGTCTTGTGCTGCACTCGTGTATAAAATGTATAAAGTAACAATGAAGATATACCAAAAGCTCTACACGCATACGTCGTGGTAACACACATGCGATGTTAAACATACCGATGTATCGATCGGGAAGTGTATTACATGTTTGCGCAATAAGACAGGGGTTGGCAACTATACATTATAGTTTGTAATTGACGTATTGTCGGGGGCGAAATGACTCGATATGGTTTAATCAAGGCAAGAGTGTACATACGGTGTATAAACGGAAATTTTATATGAAGAAAAATTATACCTATATATACCCACACAGACACCGTGGTGTCTCCAACAGCGATAATTGAATAAACTTCTTTGATAATGGTAAAAAGTACATCCCTATACTGTATATATATCCCCAATATATCCCCTAAGTAAACCCACATCTCGGGAGAGTAGTATATACATAAATCTCTCTACCGCATGTGTATACCTACATACAGGTATAACACACCTTTGATAGCGCATGTACAGTCGCCGTATAGTCGTCTGGCTCCGGGTCCCGTTAACGAACGACGCCATTAGTAGTCCATACGGCTCGCCTCGTTTTTCTCTCTCTTGCTCGCTCTCTCGCATTAACATATAATTTTACGCGAGGGGGAAAAATTATAGGCAACTTAGAGCGCTTTCTGGCTTGCAGAAAGAGCGAGAGGGAGGGGGGGGGGGCCGCCGACGCGGTGTTTATTATACGGGGCGAGCGAGCATTAAATCGGCCCCGATGTTGCGCTGAATTTATATACATATATACACATGAGGCATATACAGAGAGCGTGTTGCTTTTGCCCACGGCTATGACTGCCGCTCTCTCTCTCTCTCTCTCTGTGGTTTATCTGTGTATATACGTATAATGTGTAAGTCTGCCGGAGAGAATTTGGCGTGTGTGTATGTATATGTGTACATGTACAGCGGATCGCGTGCTGCGTCGGCGAGATCAAAGGAAAAACGCGCAACCTCCTCCTTCCCCTTCCTTTCTCTTCATTGCCGTGTGCGCATTTTCTCTCTCGCACTCGCTCCATAAGTGCACGTGCGCTATCACCAACATTTAATACATACCTATATACATNGCGGATCGCGTGCTGCGTCGGCGAGATCAAAGGAAAAACGCGCAACCTCCTCCTTCCCCTTCCTTTCTCTTCATTGCCGTGTGCGCATTTTCTCTCTCGCACTCGCTCCATAAGTGCACGTGCGCTATCACCAACATTTAATACATACCTATATACATACAGTTTTTTTTTTCGATCATTTGGTTCGAGTGTTTGTTCGTTATCAATTTTTTTTTTTTTTTTTTTTTTTTATTTGTCGCATTGGTATTAGCTGTTTGCAAGTTCTTAGGGGTAAAGAAAAGCGATTAGAGAGCCTATAGAGAGGAAATAATTGATCAATATCATAAAATGATTAATAAATGCACTATTGCAGAAATTTGTCATGGATGTAATGTTTCGGTCACTATTTAAGCTTTTGCAGCTCTGAAAATACTATACAAAAGTGTGATATCGTTTGAATAATAGTATCAAGATTTTTCGACGTAAAATAAAAAAAATTTTGTCTTGAAATATTTTCAAAACTAAGATGCAGAAGCGCAGGGAGTTGTTGCCTCGT
>NW_019379469.1:226722-240477 GCF_000648655.2 Copidosoma floridanum | reverse complement strand
TATATATATTCAGAGGAGAGGTGCTTTCGAACCGCATTCGAGATAAACGGCCGGCCGGCTGCGTTTTCGTTGCGAAAACGAAAATAATGTTTATGGCTCTGCGGGTAGAATGAAGGAAGGAAGGAAGGGGAGGAGAAGGAGTGCGGTTTTTTTTTAGAGTTTCGGGGTAAATTATCGATGATAAGAATCCCCAAAGGGATATTTTAAACTAATAGACGGTCATGGTTTTTTTTTTTTTTTTTTTTTGTATTGAGGTTAAATTTTGGACTGGAAATGAAATGAAGATTGATTGCAGTACTTCGTTAAACCATCTGATAGGGTGTGCTATTTTTTTTTTTTTGCAGTTTTTAGTTGTTTGCTTCGACATTAAGTTTTAATCGATATTTATGTATTGATACAATTAGATTTGGTTGGATGATTTGAAGAATGTTGGAAAAAACTTTGTAAGTGAATAAAAAATTTTTTTTTTGTAATTATACGTTAAACTTCCATTCCTGCGAGGTTTTCTTTAATCCCTTCTACTAAGCTTCCCTTATCATTCATCACATTTATTATGAACAATCATTCAATGTTAAGTAATTTCTAAAATGACCATAGTTGATGCTTTAAGAAGTATTTAAAGAAGTAAAAAAAATTATGCAGAATTTTAATCAAATTTGAATTACGAGGGAAAATACAATGAATGATTTGTACATCACAAACTTGTTTGTTACGTTAATATAAAGCAAAACTGTAATAGCAAATAAAATCAATAACCAGCGAGTTCGTCCTGTTTGATCGATCCTAGAAATAACAGTCGGTAAAAGGAAACTGCTTTCGACAGTCGGTGCTTGTACACCAAGAACCACCTTATCTCAAGGCGCGTGCATTATCGAGCACTCGACGAGCAAAGGAGTGCCTCCGTCGTTGCTCATGCCTCAATGGCACATACATGCTGGCAGTTTCGCGCGCACCCCCCGCAAACTTGTATACCATTGTCAGGGTATGAAAAAGGCCGAGTTTTCGAGCTTCCGTCGAGTGATGGCGGTACAAGATGTCATGCTCACTTTGGGATTTTCGGTATTTTATCAACTGATATTTTGTACACACCCTACACGTACGACAAAAAACTAGGTTCCATTACAGAATCGACAAATGCATTTTTCCTGCAATATTTTTCATCATCTCGGCTGCGCTCGCGGAGAGAGCACCGGTGAAATTCAATAAAAATTCTTCGACAAAAACACAGTCCATAGGACGATTCTGCAACCCCCCCCCCCTTTCATGTTATATATGTATACGCCCGAGCGAGCACGTACACGCACGTTTATGAGCGATTTGCAGTATTTCGCGCAAATATTCGCTCCGCCACCCTTGAGAAATGCCACACGCGTCTTTTCTATCTTTCATATCTAACTTTTACCACGAATACATTTTTTTCCCCTCCGCCAAGCACGTATATGCGAATATGGGATTTTTGTACGTGGTTTTTTTTTTTTTTTTGGGGGGAGGGTCCGATAATCGTTTTTTACGGTGACTTAACGCGCGCTCAGGCGAGGAAAAAGTCAGACGCCGACGAAATCTGGTTTCTTCTTCTCTTCGCGGTGATGTCAGCCTCGGATAGATATGTGTACCTACTTGATTGTTATTCTTTTTTTCTTTTTTTTTTTGCATTTTACGAGGATACCGGCTATTTTTATGTGTTTGCGTTTTATGGAAAACGTCCTTTGGTATCGTCATGTGTATTGTGTATACACAAGTCTTCCTCACCACACACCACCCTCTTTTAGGCTTGTAGCTTTCAGACATTAACTCCCAATCAGTTGCCAAGTCGAAATACTTATTGATAAAACTAATATACTACTAGTACACTCGATGATCATAATAGTTTTGAATAAATAATAAGCGATAAATAACGTACCTTTGATAGAAGAGCACCTTCTTCAAGTCCTCCAAAAATTATCATAACCTCGACATCTCAAAAGTCCTTTTGAAAAACTACGAGTCACGGAAAGGGAACCTAGCAAAAAGGCGTCCTAATTAAGTGTACTCGATTGAAAACTCGTGAAAGCCTTTGAACGCTAAGCTGCAGGAAAGTTTTAGCTCTCTAATTAACGCGTTACCTTTTTTTTATTCCTCTTGCAATATCTCCTTTAGGGTGTGTCTTTTTCTCTCTCTGCATCTGGACATTATACTCTGACACTTTGGCTGAAACAATCGGCGCCGCCAACACAAAAGAGATTATAATGAATGAAGAGAAATATAAACAAAAAAGTAGCTTAGCAGCTACTCTGTTTTTTATTTTTCGAAATTACAATTTTGTATCTTTTACTTTATACAACAAACCATTTGTATAGAATTCAACGCCATCTTGTACTTACTCTTTTTTTCATAATTTAAGTAAAATTTGGTTCCAGCACTAGAAGTTATCATGCTATAAATCTTAATATTAACTCAAAACAGTCCTCATCCTCATGAAGCTTCTATGTCCTATGTCTCCAACCTATTTTCTTACCTCCACCCTTTCCTCTCTCCCAGTCAGTAATTTATTTTACTTTTCCCCTTAAAACTGTACTCTTTTATTCTCATTTTGTATTTAATTAAAAGATAATACACTTATGTCATTAAAAAGTGCCGAATTTCTTACTTTGACAGTGTGTAATTTGATTATTTTCATCGCAATTTTATTTTTATCAACTTATCTATTATCTCTCTCGCATGCGCATTGTGTTGTGGCTGCGGCTTTACCACGTGAGTCCACCCAACTGCACAGTTTTGAGGTTAAGTCATCTTAGTGCATAAAATTTTTTTTCTTTTCAGTTTATTTATTTACCTTTTGGTTACATGCGTTCATTTACGGTTATTTTAATATTATGTACATTCTTTTTCGAAATATAATGTTTTTTATGTTTGCTGCCAGTGACAGTTGTTCAAATTTGAAGCTTATTTATTTTGATTTTGACATTCCTTCAAGATAATACAATTGAGAGATAAGATGTGTACTACATTAAAGTGTTAAATAAGTGGTGTAGATCATTTCATTTTTTTTTTACAAGTGTGTGAGCTGTCAGTTACAAAAGTTCATTGTGAAGGTTTGGAGAGGAATAAGCCTCCGTAAAACTCCATGTAGTACACATTCATTTTCTTCATCGCAAGAATACCCATCAGCTCTTTTATTCACCATCAATCAATAGTAAGAGAGCACATAATGCTTTGAATCATGTTTTCTTTTGCTTTATAAAAAAAAAATACATAGATGTAAAATCACAGGCTATTGTGGACAAACAATAGCTCACTTTGTCACAAAGTAAAACTCTATTTTTACAAATCTAATAAATATATTTTATAAATGTGCTTTATTTGATTTCATTTTACCTTGTATCTAGTTGTAGTAACAATCTTGTTTGGACAAACTTGAACTAACGTCTGAAGCTTTTTTTTTTTTTTTTTTTCAATCTTGACAGAGTACTTGAGCTAGGTATGAATAATAATGTGTAGCAGAGTAAAAAAAAAAGGGCTGTGCAAGGGGTAGTGTGTACAATCCAGCCCAAGCTGCTAGCTGGCCAACCAGCGTAGAATTCTCTGCTGGCATATTGCAAGTGGTTGGGAGTCCTGGGTATATCAACCCCTCCTCCAAATGCTGCTACCGCCCCAATGTTGTATGTGTTCATCGATCCAGCATCAGTCCTGACCAGGACGCTGAGAGCACACAGTCTGTTCATTCGGCTCAGTTTGCTCTTGTACTCTCTACCATAGTCAGTTACTCTTGTACTTCTACATTAAAGAACATTTATTGTATGCTGTATCATATTCTTTATTAATAATAGTTTCACTTGAGATAATAATAATAAGGGATTGCTGTGTTAGTAGAAAAAAGAATTCCAAAATCTACCCTACGGGGCATCTGCGGCACAAAAATGGTATGTACACCAGTGGCTCTAGAAGAGCCTCCCTCAGTCTTCAGGTATGAATGCACTGAACTGAGATGATTCATTATGACAGCTTTTCATATGTGTGGCTTGCTGTCTTTCTTTTTTTCACTCTTACCCCCTGCTTGTACTTGGGTTTTTCCTTTCCTCCTCTCTTTTTTATACTCATTTATACACGCTTGGATCAAATTTCAAAACATGAGAGCCTGGATGAGTTCCCTTTCACTTCTTAATTTGCACTACTGTGCCGTTTGAAGCATAGAATTGAAATAGAGAGGAGTAAGAGTAACTTTTTTTTTTTTATTATTGTTACTTAGCTGTGACTTTTTTAATTAATATACACTTGTATTCTTATCTTTTCAAGTTATTTATTAGTGTGTGAAAATTTAATTCTCAACAATTGTACCTTTTTACATGCTTTTTTAAATTAAGATTCTTCAACAGAAGCTTGAGCTGAGACCTTGGCTGATTATTTTTCTTTGTCCTTTTTTTTTGTTTTTTTATATGTATAGTTATGTTTTTTAATAACAGAAATTATTATCATTAGAGCAAATAAAAAATATTTACAATGATTTGACCCTACTTTTTGTGAAAAGGCATTTAACTTTTAACATTCATTGAGTCCACCATACTATGTGTTCCAGTTATGAAATCATATTTCTATAGGCTTACCCCTAACAATAGCCAGCCTATTGAGAGAACAATAGGATCTTTTACCTTTCCAGGATAATGCACTCCTGTATACATACATATACATGTGTGTGTGTATTTTTTTTCTCATTTCATGCACCCTTACCTTAGAAAAAAAAAAAAAAAAAAAAAAAAAACAAGAAATTATTAATGCCCATGTTAGTTCAGCCATCAATACAATGGCAGCTTGATTTTTCTGTGTGAAAGCATAGCAGCAGCAACATTTGAAGCCTGGGTCTTTCTCTCTCTTCGAAGCCTTCGATCAATATCACAGGGAAACCACAAAGGCTGCTGCGCAGTGCAGTATGCCAGAGCAGGAACTTGTGGGGGTAAGATGATGTGAAACAAGCCCAGGAGAAGGCTGTAGATGCGCAGCAGCAGTGGCACTACCCACCAGAGAGCTGTACCCTGTACTACACCCCCTTTCTTTTTTTTGGTATACTCATGCTCCTCCTTCGTGAGAAAAATGGTCTCTCTTTCTCTTTCTCTCTGGCTTCCATAATTGGGTGTGCAAGTCAGCCCCCGAAGCCATTGCTCTGGGAGTCCAGCTCCATCGATCGAAGGCCTGAAGCTGTACTCTCCTTCTCTCTTTGTTATCCATGCTTCTGCGTAGAACAGCCATCATAGTACTCACTCGTTTTCTGATGAATTCATGTAGCTGTATGGATTTATGTCGGAGTGAAGGGAGTTTTTATTCATTGTTGGATGCAGGAAGCTCCTTTTCATGATGAATTTCCATTGTTGATGGTTGATTATACTCATTCTTTTGGTTCTTACACTTGGATTTGGAAGTTGGAGGTTTAATATTGCAGCAACTTTTTGACTTGTGTGAAAAGTATCAAGTTTATCAGCTCTTGAGTATAAACGACTGGGCATTTCAATCAAATAGTCTTGATATGATATGTAATTGTTAGCCTAAATGTATACACAGGATCCCAAAATAAATTGATGTATAAATCAAACGATGCACAAATAAACCATTCATTGATTACAACCAACTCGATTGGTCACACCAAATAGACATGAGCCAGGGCAAAACTAAAGATCCATTTCTTGATTTTTTGTTGCAGGTTCAGATTAGCCATGTCCTGTAAGTGGCGCCGTTTATCGAAATTCAGCACAGACAGGCAAGGATCACGCGCAAGTCGCGATAAATAGAATGAGTGGACCTCGACCATCCGAATCGCGCTGTTTCAACGAGAACTCTCCCAGGCCCCCTGTTCCTGGTGAGTATAAATAACACCAACCCTCCCAACTCTCCATCTCCGAAGCTAATTCTCACGAAATTCGTATTTGCTGGTGCCCACAGGCGAGGAAAGGGGTGGTTACCAAGGCAGGTGTCAGCAGTCGTTGTCCAGCATCAGCAATAATCGACAACATCCGGATGCGCCTGTATCGCAACTGCAACAACAACAACAACAACAACAGCTGCAGCAGTCGAGGCGCACGAGCTGCGATGCCAATCACAAAACGACGAGCTTCATCGTCTCGGCCAGCAGCAGTAGTAACTCAGCCCCATTGGGTTTCGAGCTGGAGGGTCGTGGCTGCTGCTACGCTGCCGCTGACGACGACGACGACGTCAACGGCGGTAGGCCAAGTGTCAAACACCATCAGCAACAGCCAGTCGTCATGGAGGTCGGTTGTGTGGTCGACAACAAGGGAAAAGACGAGGCGACGAGTAGCGGCACGCCATCGTCGGCCTCGTCGTTGGCGTGTCTGCAATGGACGCGAAGTTTGCGCGCCCTGCTCGAGGACAACCGGGGCCACCAGCTCTTCAACCACTACCTGCAGCAGGAGGGCGACAACCAGGCCCTGTCGTTCTGGTTCGCCTGCGAGGGTCTCAAAGAGGAGCGGGATCCCAAAAAACTCCAGACTCTCTACAAGGTCCTTTACAGAAGGTGAGTTGCCAGCCTACCCTCCGTCAACATCGTTTGGACCAACTGTATGTATGTGGTCGTTTCCATCGGTTGTCGTAGGTTCTTCCAGAAATCGAAGCTAGAATTACTGCCGGAAGAGTTGCGCAAGGAGGTGACGCAACGCTACCTGGAGGCTCGCGCTGAGAAGCGCTTCAACCAGGGCATGTTCGAGCAAGCCCAGCGGGAGATCGAGCGTCTACTCGAGGAGACGGCTTATCGGAACTTCCTGCGCTCGGACGTTTACCTCCAGTACGTGCGCAATTGCCAGTGCGCCGAGCAAAACGCCGCTATTGGCAGGTCCTCGGTGTCGTTGTCGTCGTCCACGAAGGATCGCGAGCTCGGCAACGAGGACGTCGCCAGTGGTGCCGGTGGTGCGGACAACAGCAACGAGTGCCCGAGCTCGCCGGACGAGCCCTCGTTGTCGTGCGCGTCCAGCTTGCTGCCCACTTTACACGAAGACAGTGAGTTTTGCTTTTTTTTTTTTTTTTTTTTTTCTTGTGCTCATTTACCGATCATTATGGTTTATAATTGTTTGATTTTTTTTTTTTAGGTGAGCTCTCGTCACAGCAACAGCATCACCTTCATCACCAGCAGCAAGCGTCGTCGGAAAGTCGAAGCGAGAGCTCGGCGATGCCGGTGAGCCAAGATTTTGCCAAGGCGGAGATGAGACTGACCAAAGACATACTCATGGCCACGCAGCAGTACCGGGCTCTCGACGTCAGAGTCAGGCCAAAGCCCGAGGCCTATGCTGGGTATGTATCATCCTGCACCTTCTGCCTGAGCCACTCAGCCCCTAAAATTTCGTTTTTTTCATTTGTTTTTCTCCTTTTTTTTTGTTGTTGTTTTGTTCATGTTGTTGATCGTTGTGTCACACTGCACCTACCGCTTGCACCCGCCGTCGTTACGTTCTTGTTTGTGATTGTTGTTACTGTGCGACGTGGCGAGTGTAGCGTTTACCTGCAACACGGAGCTAGTCCCTATCACGCGTCGGTGCCAACGAGACCGCGCGCCCAATATTGCTCGTACAATCCGGTCTCGAGACAGGACTCGGAACTCCAGAGCTTGAGCAGCGACGCTCGCACCGAGTCTGATAATCTCTCGCTCACCGACGCGTCTCTGTAAGTTTTTATCATTTTCATTTGGTTTTTTTTTTTTTTTTTTTTTTTTTCATTCTACATCCTTACTTTGATGTATTTATCAATGCTTGACGTTTTTTTGTCACTTTATGATTATGTCTTGCATGGATGTCTCAATGTCCAAACAAAACAAAATACATCATATAACGTATACTTGAATCCCAAGTTGACAGGTAAAAACATTATGGTTAGCACAAACGTGACATTTCGTTTGTTTGTTTTTTTATCCTTTATGTGTGTTTGGTTTCGTGTAAAACCCAACTTTTTATTGTTGATGAAAAAAAAATTCAAGTCCCAATACGAGTGTAATAAAAAAAAAATAAATAAAAAAAGTACCGTCAACTTGGGGATGAAAAGAAAAGCAGTTCGTGAATCTCATAAGTGTGTTTATCAATCCGGCCAACAGCAGCGACAGCGCATCGATGTCAAGACGACCGACCACGCGCAAACAGTACGCCAAGCAGTACCAGCAGATGAAGAGATCGGCAACGATGAACCGGGACGCGATGCCCCAAGACAATTTCGTGCAACGAACGCAAAAGTTGTCCCGCGAGCAGACCCAGCCGATGAAGCCCGAGGTTTTCGCCAATCTGCTGATCGAAAAGCTGAAACGCCTGCAGGTGGAGAGGGAGAAGCACGAGAAGCTCGTGCACAAGCTCAGAGAAGTCGAACCGCCCATGAGCCACAAGTACGTTTTTACCCTTATGCAATAATCCTACACGGTTCATGCTCACGAGCTAATTACGATCGTCCGTGTTTTTTTGTTACCCTTGCAGCGATAGCATGTGCGACAGCTCGAGCTTGAACAGCGTGTCGATTCACCACCAACAACAGCACCAGCAACTGTCGAGCAGCTGCATGAGCATGGGCAGCGGCAGCACGGGTGGGCTCCAGTCGCGCAACTTCGCCGACGCTCTGCGCGAGAAGCTGCAGCTCGAGGAGGACAGCGACCAGGCCATCCTCGACCAGCACGTCTCGCGCGTCTGGTCGGACCTAACGCCCTCGCGTTCACCCAAGCTCTCGTCACCCCGGCCAAGATCCCCCGACAAGTGTCGCCGCCTGCAACAACAACAGCAACAACAGCAGCAGCAACAACAACAACAACAACAACAACAACAACAGCAACAGCAGCAGCAGCAACAACAACAACAACAACAACAACAACAACAGCAACAGCAGCAGCAGCAGCAGCAACAACATCATCAACAGCAACAGCAGCAGCAGCTCCAGCAGCAGATGATGACTAGCCAGATGCAGATGCACCAGCAGATGTCGATGGCGGGAGCGACGCCGAGGCCACCGGTTTATAGGAGCCAGCGCAAAGAGAAGGACGTGTTCTCGACCTTCTCCGGGGACAGTGGTAACGTACATGATTTCCCGGAGGCGGGTGAGCTACACGCAGCTGGCAGTATGAGCTCGTTGGGCTCGCACCACATACCCAAGAGCAAATCCGTGCCCTCGGATTACGCCGATTCGCTCCACAAGCAGGATCTGTACCTCCAAGGTAGAGAGCGACACCGACGTCCCGTTTCTGATTGTTGCGTGCGCCATGGAAAAAATAAAGAAAACTAACGCTTTTATTTTGGATTTTAGGCCAAGATCCGAGGTATCGAAGGTTGGACGCGGCGCGCTCGTCGGCGACGAAAAAGTCGATGACCGAACTGACGGACAGCGGAGTGTCGGTGGTGAGCGACGCGCCGCCGGCCGGCTTCAAGGAGAACAACAGCCGGCTGCTCAATTGGCTGAAAGAAACGGACGGCGCCGTGGCCGGGTGTAAGGTGGACGCCACGTCGATGGGCGGTAGCATAGCTGTTAGCGCCAAGCCCAGCAGTAGCCGCAAGAAGTTCAGTAACGCGCCCCAACAACCGTTTGTTGGTGATCCAGGCATGCCTTTGCTTCCGCAACCGCACATTGTGAGTACACGTGTAACCGCAATTTTTACAAGAAAAAAAAAAAAAAAAAAAAAAAAAAAACGAGGTTAACGTTTTTGCCCATTGTTGTTACAGCCAACGCAGCTGGAAGAGGCGAGCAGACGGCTCGAGTACGAGAAGTACGAACAGAATCGAAATAGACAGCGATACCCGGGTTCGAGCACGAGTACGAAGCAGCTGTCGGATTACGAACAGCAGTTGCAGCAACAGCAGCCGCCACCGCCCCCGATGCAGCCGGCTTTGTCGTCGTGTATGCAGTCGAGCCAGTCGACCCTCAGGCGGGGCAAACAAGACGCCCCGAGCGAGTTCACCACCGTTGTGTTCAGCTTTTGCGAGGAGAAGGTGCCCTACAGGACCAAGATACCCGGTTACAACGTCACCCTCAAGCAGTTCAAGGACGTCCTTCCGAAGAAAGGCAGCTACAGGTAGGGATCTCGTCTTTTTTTTTTTCAATTTGATTTCACGACTAGTAAGCTGAGCGGAATATTTATTGATTCTTTTCCACGTGTGTTGCAGATATTTCTTTAAAACCGAGTGCGAAGACTTGGACATGAAAGTCATCCAGGAGGAGATAACGGACGACGCCGAGGTACTGCCGCTGTGGGAGGGCAAAGTAATGGCACAGGTGAAGGCTCTCGAATAAAGTAATCGCCGCTTGCCATTTTTGTACACATGCTTCACCGTCGATTTTTGTTTGAACAAACGAAAAAAAAAAAAAAAAGAGTGGACGGTGGACTCCAGGAGGAGCTCGCTCTATTCTTTTCCGAAGCGCTTCCACACGAGGGTCCTTCGAGAGGAACGCCCGCGATCAACGGTCTAATTAATGTACATCGAGTGAGAAACGTACGCAGAATTCATTGTTTGATTTCTCAATTGTTTTTTTTTTTATTATTTTTTCAAAGAAAAAAAAAAAAAAAAAAACGAGCGTGTAGTACAGACGAGAGATAATCAGATTCGGTGCGAAGTATTTTTTTTCGCGGCTGTACTGTTTTTATTATTATTTGATCGCGAAACACCACTGTTTGTACATAATAACAACGTCATGCGTTAAGATTTTTTTGTTTTAATTAAGTATTTTTACGTGACAAAAAATTGTTTAGCGTTTAATTATTTAAAATTCAGCATTACGGACAATCGACTGTATAGTTTTAAATGTAAAAATGATATACGTGGTTGGCAAAAAATATGAGCACCGAAATTGTGCGTAGGCCTCTATCAGTAATGTAAATACAACGAAATAAACAAAAAGGCAGATATTGTAATTTTAACCCGTGAAAGAAAGATATTGAGAACTTTGAAAGGATCAAGCAAAACCAAAAAAAGTCGAAGTCTCTTCGCTCTTTTTTTGATTAATTTTTTAATTTTTCCTCTTCATTGTGTGTGAAAGACTTGAACAAAAGGCGCGTTTAACGCCACTCTTTTTTAACGACTAATTTATACGTACGAATTGAAANATTTTTATAGATTAAAAAAAAATCCTAGCATGCTTAGGAGCCGAGATGACTTTTTTTTCTTAAAAACCTAAGCCGTTAATTAGTAATCCATCCAGCTGAAACTTGCACATGTTGTTGTTCAATACTTATATTTTTATAAGAAAAATAGTATCGATCTGTATGCAGCCAGATAACAATGAAATCTTGGTAAAACAATAAGTACTGTATTCGCGGCGCGCACCGGATCCCTAGTTTTAGTGGAGGGGAGAGAGCCACTGCGGCGGCGATGGCTCTTTAAGCGCAGCTTGGCGAAAAGAGAGCAAGTAGTTTCAAATCTTCTATGCTTGCTATAATATAATTTTCTCAGCTTTTCTTGCACGTAAAAAAATCCTTTTGGAATCGATTTAGGGTAACTTGACAATATATAATAGAAGGTGACAATTGTTATTATGTATGCCACCGCTGTAGCTCTCCCTCCTTCACTGAAACTAGAAATTTTGCGAGCGCCGGTACTATTTTTTGTATGAAAACATAAGTATTGAACAACAACATGTGCAAGTTTCAGCCGGATAAGTTAATAATTAGCGGCTTAGGTTTTTTAAAAAAAAAGTCGTCTCGGCTCCTAAGCATGCTAGGACATTTTTTTTTTATTCTATAAAAAAATAGCAACTTTTTAACAGTACAAAAGCGAATTCTCAAGACGTTTAATTAGAAAGTTATATAGTTTTATATCTGTGTCTAAAAGTAGTGTCGCTACAAAATCATCATAGATCGGTCGAAATATACATTTTTTTTAAATTCCAAAGGAATACAAAATTTTGATAGTTTTTTGAACTTTCTGGCTTGGAAAGGGAGCGTATATGGTTTTTTACGTGCGCTCGAAGGAATTGCTAGTAAAAAAAAAAAAAAAATGAAAAAATAAAAAAATAATGCAAACAAAAAAAAGGAAGATTGTGCCTTTATAGTGCAGTAAGCCGTCGAACCTTTGAAGCCCAAACTGCGGATGTGTGTATATGCGTTCTCTTTGCTATACCGAGTGCGTTTGCTCGAATTTTTCGGTTGCAGATCCAAATGATGACGTTTTTTTTTTTCCTTTGTCAAACAATTTTTATAAACGGGAAATAATAATATCTTGCGACGACTTTTGTATCTAGTATTATTTTAGATTAAAGTAAAAAGAGTTAAAGCACAAGACGAACGAAAACGAGGCGCCTAATCCTTTATTTAAAGCGATGAAGACAAAAGAGAATTTTTAAGTAGAAGACGTATATGTTGATTGTATAAAGGTATATATATAAAAAAAAGACTTCTTATAACGAATAAACGATCGAGTGATTTTCATCGATGGAAAAAATGTGCGCGAGTGTGTGATGAAGATGATGAGTGTGTCGATGCTCCGTCAAAACGTTATGTATTTACATGTATAAATTATAACGTTTTCAACTCTCTCTTTTTTTTTTAAATAATTATTATTTTGTACAAAAAATAAATAAATTAATTAAGAAACAAAAGGATTCCGTTTTCTCGAGTTCTTCATTGTACAAAATATTACACTAAGCGCAAAAAAAAAGAAAATATTACTCGAGTGTACAATAAACGGTCCAACTCGTCGGACTGCTGCGTATAAAAGACACTGTAACAAACGTTTTTTCGTTCACTTTTTTTTTTCTTTTTTTTTTTTGTAATTAACGACGTTATTTTTTTCTCTCTTTGTTCGTTTCGATCTTTTTTATACGACGAATAATGCAATTCGATCACCATTGATTATCATCACGAATGAACAAATTGTTCCTGTACCTACTGATTTGTAATAATTATGATTATTACTACTGTATATCGAGAGTATTGAGAATAATAATAATGCGATTTTCACTGAAACAAAATGACTATTTCTTATCTGTTTTTCCTCCAACACTTTATGACGGAATCACACTTCTTTCAATTATACTACTTCAAAATTAAATTTAAAATTCATTGTATCTCTCACTGAAACAATAAGTGTCGATCGATGACGTAAAACAATAAGACAAATAAATAAATTGGTGTGACAAAACATGACAATTGAAGAAATAAAATCGTTTTGAATAACACGTAATCGAAATAAATTTTAATTACTCATAATACTATACATAGGACGTTTTTTAGGTTTTAAAAAAAAAGGTAAGCTGTTTTCCTGTTATCAACAATCCGTGCATGTAAGCCACAATTTCTTGAATTAATGTTCTTTAACGTTGAATCATCGCATTCCATTCAATTAATCTAACCGTACTTCGGAGTTTATTGTCCAACTAATTCTTATAGTTTTATTTGTTTAGTTAGAAATAAAGATGCGTAAGCGTTACAAAAAAAAAAAAAAAAGAAAAAAAAAGTGTAATTTTTTGCCGAACAATGGATGTATAAAGTTGAAATAACTTTCGGTAAATATTATTTCAAAGTTGCCTCAAAACAAGCCGCGCGCAGTAAAAAGCTTGAGCAAAGTTAAATATGCACAAGACACGTTTGTAATTTTCGTAACGAGGTGATACAATTACTTTTTTTATTTGTCGTTCGCTCTTAAATTATTTCGATTATCACTGAAAATTACATTATCTCGCATCATTCGATAAACAATTACTCATTGATTAAAAAGTCACTTGAGTGCAAAGTTTCAACAGTTACAATGATAATGCAAGTGAAAACTTGGTGTAATTTGCAAAACAATTAGTAATTTTTTTTTTTTTTTTTTTAAATACATTTGTTAC
>NW_019379469.1:209041-225230 GCF_000648655.2 Copidosoma floridanum | reverse complement strand
GCTTCTCCCCAGTATGGGTCCTCATATGCCTCACGAGACTACTTGCAGTACCAAATGCTTGTGGACAAACCGAGCACTTGTGGGGCTTCTCCCCAGTATGGGTCCTCATATGCCTCACGAGACTACTTGCAGTACCAAATGCTTGTGGACAAACCGAGCACTTGTGGGGCTTCTCCCCAGTATGGGTCCTCATATGCCTCACGAGACTACTTGCAGTACCAAATGCTTGTGGACAAACCGAGCACTTGTGGGGCTTCTCCCCAGTATGGGTCCTCATATGCCTCACGAGACTACTTGCAGTACCAAATGCTTGTGGACAAACCGAGCACTTGTGGGGCTTCTCCCCAGTATGGGTCCTCATATGCCTCACGAGACTACTTGCAGTACCAAATGCTTGTGGACAAACCGAGCACTTGTGGGGCTTCTCCCCTGTATGGGTCCTCATATGCCTCACGAGATAACCTGCAGTACCAAATGCTTGTGGACACGTTTGGCACTTGTGGGGCCGTTCTGCGGTGTGGTTGCCCATGTGGTTCGTCAAGTGGGACTTTAGTCTGAAACTTTGCATGCAAACCCAGCACTTGTGGGGCTTCTCCCCTGTATGGATCCTCACGTGGATTGCCAGATGACTACTTTGGCTGAACTCCCGTGAACACACCATACACTTGTGGGGCTTCTCCCCTGTATGGGTCCTCATATGCCTCGCCAGACTATCTGCAGTACCAAATGCTTGTGGACACGTTTGGCACTTGTGGGGCCGTTCTGCGGTGTGGGTACTCGAGGGGACCAAATTTTTTTTACACACGTGGCAACGATGGGATCTTTCGCACCGCGTTTCGTTAGCACTGCAACTTTGCTGACTTTGGTTGCAACCAGTGTTCATCTTATACTTTATGAAGTCGATTTGACCCGGATATTTCAGGTAATATTTGCTCTCTAGAATATAGCTTTTATGGTTTTTGCAGGGAATTTTTTTTTAGATGTTGCTACCGTCGTTGAAACTCCTTTTCACTGTGGAAAATAAAAATGAATTATTTCGTCAACTATTTTGGCTTTACTCTAATTTTATTTCAATTTTTTTTTTAACGTGTTCATTATAGTTGCCTAATTCTATAGGTAATCATTGCGTACTAAATACTTCATTGGCAAAATTAAAAATATGTTGATTTTAGTTTCGTACTCACCACCCAACGAAGAGATTCAATAATTGTAAAATCACTGGAGGAAAAAAAATTTTTTTTTTCTAAATCAACTGTCTTTGGAGTTTTTTCGTTGAACAAAGGGCGTCAAAGTTCAAATAGATCAGTTGAAAAATATATTGTTTTAAATAAGTAAAATAGATGTACATATTGTTAATGGAAAATAGTTACAAAAATTTTCACGAAGAATCACATTTATTGAGTTAAAATTTGTGTGTCCATGCGCTTACGTGGACAAGAAGAGACTGTTACTATGTGTCATCAACTTACCGATAGTTAAAATTAAATGTGAGAAATCGTTAATAGCATAATAATGAAGGTTTTTAACAAAAAAAAATTTTCTTTGTTAGCAAATCGTTGGTTAGAATATGACATTGAGAAAATTCAGAAGAAGTCATCAAAAAGTCCTCTTTCACTTATTGTTCGGCATAGTTTTTTTCATCTATTTAGAAAAAATTGTTACCCAAACATGAAAACTTTGGACAGATCAGTTGAATTTTTAGTTAAAAATTTTAATTAGAATAGCTTTCATGGTTAATTATCTTTTTGTCTGATAAAATTGTTTTTGTGTACGTGCAAACAATCACGTTAGATGATAACAGTTTCGTCGAAAAATTTTTGAAATTTATTTCGTTATATTGAAATATGGATTAATTTTTTTTTATTTCCATAAAGAGACATTTTAAAACTNCCGAGCACTTGTGGGGCTTCTCCCCAGTATGGGTCCTCATATGCCTCACGAGACTACTTGCAGTACCAAATGCTTGTGGACAAACCGAGCACTTGTGGGGCTTCTCCCCAGTATGGGTCCTCATATGCCTCACGAGACTACTTGCAGTACCAAATGCTTGTGGACAAACCGAGCACTTGTGGGGCTTCTCCCCAGTATGGGTCCTCATATGCCTCACGAGACTACTTGCAGTACCAAATGCTTGTGGACAAACCGAGCACTTGTGGGGCTTCTCCCCAGTATGGGTCCTCATATGCCTCACGAGACTACTTGCAGTACCAAATGCTTGTGGACAAACCGAGCACTTGTGGGGCTTCTCCCCAGTATGGGTCCTCATATGCCTCACGAGACTACTTGCAGTACCAAATGCTTGTGGACAAACCGAGCACTTGTGGGGCTTCTCCCCAGTATGGGTCCTCATATGCCTCACGAGACTACTTGCAGTACCAAATGCTTGTGGACAAACCGAGCACTTGTGGGGCTTCTCCCCAGTATGGGTCCTCATATGCCTCACGAGACTACTTGCAGTACCAAATGCTTGTGGACAAACCGAGCACTTGTGGGGCTTCTCCCCAGTATGGGTCCTCATATGCCTCACGAGACTACTTGCAGTACCAAATGCTTGTGGACAAACCGAGCACTTGTGGGGCTTCTCCCCAGTATGGGTCCTCATATGCCTCACGAGACTACTTGCAGTACCAAATGCTTGTGGACAAACCGAGCACTTGTGGGGCTTCTCCCCAGTATGGGTCCTCATATGCCTCACGAGACTACTTGCAGTACCAAATGCTTGTGGACAAACCGAGCACTTGTGGGGCTTCTCCCCAGTATGGGTCCTCATATGCCTCACGAGACTACTTGCAGTACCAAATGCTTGTGGACAAACCGAGCACTTGTGGGGCTTCTCCCCAGTATGGGTCCTCATATGCCTCACGAGACTACTTGCAGTACCAAATGCTTGTGGACAAACCGAGCACTTGTGGGGCTTCTCCCCAGTATGGGTCCTCATATGCCTCACGAGACTACTTGCAGTACCAAATGCTTGTGGACAAACCGAGCACTTGTGGGGCTTCTCCCCAGTATGGGTCCTCATATGCCTCACGAGACTACTTGCAGTACCAAATGCTTGTGGACAAACCGAGCACTTGTGGGGCTTCTCCCCAGTATGGGTCCTCATATGCCTCACGAGACTACTTGCAGTACCAAATGCTTGTGGACAAACCGAGCACTTGTGGGGCTTCTCCCCAGTATGGGTCCTCATATGCCTCACGAGACTACCTGCAGTACCAAATGCTTGTGGACAAACCGAGCACTTGTGGGGCTTCTCCCCAGTATGGGTCCTCATATGCCTCACGAGACTACTTGCAGTAGCAAAAGCTTGTGGACAAACCGAGCACTTGTGGGGCTTCTCCCCAGTATGGGTCCTTCCGTGGCTTGCCAGATGACTACTTTGGCTGAACTCCCGTGAACACACCATACACTTGTGGGGCTTCTCCCCAGTATGGGTCCTCATATGCCTCACGAGACTACCTGCAGTACCAAATGCTTGTGGACAAACCGAGCACTTGTGGGGCTTCTCCCCAGTATGGGTCCTCATATGCCTCACGAGACTACTTGCAGTACCAAATGCTTGTGGACAAACCGAGCACTTGTGGGGCTTCTCCCCAGTATGGGTCCTCATATGCCTCACGAGACTACCTGCAGTACCAAATGCTTGTGGACAAACTGAGCACTTGTGGGGCCGTTCTACGGTGTGGGTGCCCATGTGGTTCGTCAAGTGGGACTTTAGTCTGAAACTTTGCATGCAAACCCAGCACTTGTGGGGCTTCTCCCCTGTATGGATCCTCACGTGTCTCGTGAGATCGCTTTTCTGGCTGAACCCTCGCTGACACTCCGAGCACTGGAAGGGCTTCTCCCCAGTGTGGAACCTCGCGTGGGTTTTCACCTGGTTCGAGGACGCAAAATATTTTTCGCACACGTCGCAACGATGGGACCTTTTCCGCCGTTGTGGATTCTGCGAGCAACCACTGTCCATCTTATTTTACTGGGATCCGTATATGATTGACGTCCAAATTAGTTCAAATGGGGTTTCCACGCTGCAGGAGAACAAACGAATGTTGTTAGCTATACTATCCATGGAATACGCTGGTGGTATTTCGAAATACTACTTGTTACTTCACTTCATTTCGAGTGAATGTAAAATATGGTGGATAAATGGCAAATATTTTCGTTTCCTCCAAATACTCACCTTCTAATAGCAGTGGGAGGTTGTAAAGTAGTTATCCCTAATAAATTGTCTTCGTTATTGTTTATCGAATAGCCGATATGATGTACCAACTGTATGGAACTCGATTCGTGTAACAAAAAATATGTTAATATTACGTATTTGGCACTAATTAATTATCAACTATCATTACAGAATTTTCAACTAGAAGTGCTCTGAATTTAAAAAAGTAACTACGTCGTGCTTTTCGAATGTCGCCTCGTTGTCAATAGGCCAGAGATACAAACTAGATATCGTTAATAGTGTAATAATAGATATTATTTTTTCTACGCCTTAAAACTGTTTTATCGCCGATGGAATGTTCTCGAAATGCTCCGAAAACGTTCAAAAATTTATGTCCGAAGGAAACTTTTATAGAAATGAAAATTATTAAACCATCAGAGACATTCGAATGTTCATATAAAATTTTGTTAGCATGTGAATCTTTTGTTCTATTTAAAAAAGTATACGAAATAATATCGATTGGTGGAAAAATACATTGTGTAATTTCATAAAATGATTGTGGTGCTTGGATATTATAGAATATTATACAAATTATTATGTAGGTAATAAGTAGCTAATTTCATGATATATCTATATTATTTACAGAGTTATAGGCGTTTAAAGTTTTAGCTTTTTTTTTAACTATAAATAACGAATTTTGGAGAGTACCTTGCTTTGTAGAGCTTTGTCATGATGTAGTAGGTTGTTTAGAAAGCTATTTAAATCGAATAAATGATTAACAAAGCGTTGGCTATTGTCTAGCTTACAGAAAATGAAAAAAAAATAATTTATGATTTTTGTTGATTCGAAAACAGCTAATTTCGCAATATCTGCATTATTCACGGAGACATGGGCTACAGTAGACTATCTAAGTATTATTTCCAGTATTAAACTAATTGTTCAGGCTTTAGTAAGTGTCTAGTATAAATAGTAAAAAAAATATTTCTNTGGCAAGGGAGAGAGAGAGAGTTGGAGTATGCAAAGGGCAATATTCCAAGTGACGGTCCAGAGGTATCGTGGTGTTTGCAAACTGCGAGATGAAAAGTAAGGGAGGCCAATCATCGACTCGATTCGTTTGGAGCAAACGTAACAAGTGTACAGTTACGCCCTTGTCGATTTTAATGAGGGACATTGATGATTTCAATAATCACGAGTATACGTATGTGAGGTAACGAGCAAGTACAACGATGAGTTAGGAACTCGGCCATCGACGAATAGAGAGGGAAGCCTGCAGCGGAGGTTGGCTGGGCAAGAGAAGGAGGGGAGAGCTCGATCAATTAGCCGACTGTCGACATAGCGAGAAAAGAGGAAGCCCTTCGATGCGTCGGTGGCAATTAATTAAATGCCAGTAGCCGGAGGGGGGCACGGAGGAGCTTTTACTCGAGGGAACCTTCGCTCATTGGGTAAAGGAAGAAGAAGAAAAATTAAACGCTTTTTGTCACTCGCTTCACTTGTCCGTCCCACCGTCATGATATCTCTTTGTTTATCTTGTATGGACGAGGATTGTCATCGGTATAAGGTAAAAAAGGACCGACACGTCAAGCTGGGATTTTTCGACGCTGTGGACCAACGTTTGGTATCGTACATACACGCTCACCGTGTCCGGTGCACAGCCCCGCGCTTCGCGTATAACTACCTTACAATATATTTTCCACCCGCTTGTGTGTTTCCGGCGTATCTCTCTCCCTTGCACCGTATATTTTTGTTTGACTTGCGTATACATTGTACGAGCAAAGCTCTTTGTCGCTGTATATGCGTGGACGTGGATTAGTGGGGTATACACACGAAGGGAGGAAGGACAAAAAATGTGCGTTTGATACTTGATACATACATACATGTATTGGTGTATACGTGTATATACGAGGCGCGTGCGGTGTGTATAATATACGTATGAAACGGATAGTGTTATTGTCATTCCGAGTGAAGCTTGTATCGCGTGACCGCGCTTTTTCGTTGTACTGCAATTATGGTGAACGCGACCATAAGCTCACTTTTTGCCCCAATGTAAATGATGATTTTTTTTTTTTTTATTCGTGTATATGCATTTTATGGTGCGTTCAAAAGCAGGTACTATTAGCTTCTGTGTATACCTAATTTCGTTTCATCGACTCTAGAATTGAAAATCTCGATGTTTCGTCGAAACCAAAAAGACA
Organism: Copidosoma floridanum; assembly: GCF_000648655.2. Next base: position 218,882 of record NW_019379469.1, on the reverse strand, counting down.
GACGTAAGCAAAAAAAAAGACAATAAACACGAGGATGTAAAAAGAGGAAACGACAAAGAGAAACGTGACACTTGTGGAGAGAGTCACGCGCTTTCGTGGATGAGACAAGAAACGCGATCCAAGCAGAGTCACCCAACCGATGCGCGCTGAAAGAAACAGAGAAATCGGCAACGCGTGAATCACGGTATCGACCAGCAAATTTGAAATATGCTAATTGTGGAGACTATTTTTAAGCCAACCGCACGTTTTCAAAACTTACTCGGACGCGCTTTATTTTATTTTTTTAGTATTATACCCTTAGCTTAATATTTTAAATATTCACATTTTAAATTATTTTACAATATTTTTCTTGAAAATTTAATTGACTAATTTTTTTCGTACAACTACAGTTGTAACGCAGTTTTCACCAAAAATTCTTCCCAACAAAAATAAGGGCGATAAATTATGAGGCCATCAAGTTTCAATTGAAATAAAGGAAGGTAAGTTTGAATTGTTCACACAAATACAGGAAAAAATTTACGTTGAACAGTAAAAAAAAATATTAACCATCGAAAAATCCAACCGATCTTCCGACGCGCATCGCCGGTCCGAGAGATCAGTATCGCTGCGAAAAAAGATCGCGGTAAAATTACGCGACTCGCGGTGATTACAATCACGAGACCAACTAGACACGCGACCTATTAAATCGCAAAATACACTCGGCGCGCGTCATTGCAAATTATTGAAATTCGCCTCGGGCGCATCGACAAAACTCGAGAGAGAAAAAAAAAAAAAAAAGGAGTACTAAAAACGGGAGCGCAGTCAACGACCGGGAGATAAAAAGATCGGCACGCATCCTCGGGACGTCGAATTGAGCCTCGCACACACACACACACACGCGTAGAGACTTTGTATTAATTTTGTTTACGCGCCTTGTAAAGTCTTGGGTTGTATGTGCGAAAGAAGAGGCGACGCCGGGTTTTGCCTGTGCATGCCAAAAGAGAAGGAGGGAAAGGAAGAAAAAGTGTGGATGAAAAAGAAGAAAAGAAACGCGCGTGGGTCCCGTGACTCGAAACGCAGGCGTGCAAGTGTTTCCTGGCTTCGTTTTTCCGGGCCCCGCCTTTTAATTGGCCTGCACACCTCCTCGTGACTGCTATTCAGGATCCTCCCTCCCTCCCTCCCCCGTGTGCAGGTATGCATACGCGATACGAGCGCCAAACCTGTTTTTCCTCTCTCTCCCTCTGTACTGTTCTTTGGAGCGCGTGACTGCTCTTCCTCTAGCCGATCTTTTTTTTTCTTCTTTTTATTGATCGATTTATCCACTCTGCTCTCGATCGTTCGTATTGAGAGTCACGTGCGTTTATATTATACGAGCCAGTGAAGCGGATCCCTCGTTTCGTCTACTTGCTGCTGCGGTTTTTCAAAAAACGTTTTTTTCTTTTTTTTTTTTTTTTTTCGCGAAAAAGTTGGTTTAGTGACGATGAAGTCGAGATGGAGGTTTTCGCGCACTGCACTGGAAACGAAAATTTTGTTGATTCAAATACGCGTTTATTTGAATACAAACAAAAAAATATTTTTTTGAACAAAATACGTATTTCTTTAAATCAAACAGTATTAATCTACATCAAATAAATTATTTTTTTATAACATGATATTTAATGTATATTAACTATTAGTAGTTAATATTAATTTTATGCAAATAAACGTTATTTTTTTTTTGCATTCAAATAAACGTTCATTTGGATCGATGAAATTTTCGTTTCAGTATGTAATATCGTGACCAAGATCGGTTTTATGTGGTGCTCGATCGGTGGCGTTGGTTCGAGAATCGAGTCTCCGCATACTGGTTTCCGAATTTTACGTAATACCTATGATTTCCGATCTTCAAAGTTGTTTATAGTATTTAAGTGAAACAAAAAAAAAATAATAAAAAAATAAATAAAAACTATAGTGAAAAATCACAAGGAAAATTCGAAAAATGTCGAATCGATTTCCTTGCAATACATCGGTGCATGAAGTTTTTTTTTTTTTTTTTATTACACACTTGGAAAAAGCACGCCTGAAAACTTCAATACCGATCTCAAATACCTTCTAACGATCTAATTATACGTACTCTCTTTCGTTCCGACAAAGATAAGAGATCTCCGATCTCGTGACATAACGCGTAACGCAATCGGTAATGACTCCCGCGCGCGATAAAATCGGCAAGCATTGGTAGTTAGAAAACGCGCCATGTGAGTCAGCGATCCTTTGAGGGACGAGTGGTCGATTTTTCCGCGTTCCCCACGTTACGAAGGAATTACAAAAATAACGGAAAAAAAAAAGAAACAGTATCGTAAATAGATAGTGTCAGAATTACCGATTTTTCATCGGAAAGGTTACGAGGAAAGATCTTCGCTCAGTGGGCCAAAATCGATTTTTTTAAAACATTTTTTTTTCACTAAAAAGTCCAAGGAGCCGATTTTTTATTTTCTTCTTTAGAAAAAAACGTGCATAATTTTTTTTTTTTTTTTTTTTTTTGAAACAACTGTACAATTTCTAATAAGTGATATTTTTGAATAATTAAAATGAAAAATCTGCCACGGCACGACAAAAATCAGGCGACTTTTGGCGCCTTGTGAAATATTTTGTCCGAAAATAAAATAATCGACGTGCCTCGTGACGATAAAAATGCAAGATCTCTTCCGTTTTATCTCGTCGAATATTTATTAGGTACCAGCGAATCCTTTTGTGGCATTTGATCCGATGCCTCTTGCAAAAAAAATTGTTTGCGTGTAGGACCAGATCGGTAAGTTATGCTACGTGAGTCAGATGCATTTAGTGCAGTTTAGTCTTTTTTTTTTTTTTTTTTGATTCTTCATTCTTGACGATCCCAAAAGGAAGGAGGAAATCGCGAGCTTTTTCGTAAAACTGGGTGTTCACCACTGACGTCGAAATAAGGAAGGTTGGCACACGATCTTTCAGTTTTCCCGATCACATATGACAGTTTTCCTTTTTTCACGTATTACTAGGATAATAACCGAGATGGAATTTATTACCTACATATAATTATTACTACTCTTAAAAAAATACTTAATTCCAGAAAATATTTAGGACCACAATCTCAATTATTCTTTTAAAACGGAAAATCTAAGTATGTTAAGACAGAAATCTTATATCCTAAAAAATATTTTCTTGATTCTAAGAATTTTTTTTTCTGCGTGTACCAAGAAACTACAGATTAACTCATGTCCTTTAAAAAAAAGAAAAAAAAAAAAATCCTTTTTTTTTTTTTTTTTTCAGTGTGAGACTGCTCAAAATTTTTAAAAATCTTACCTTAAAATATTATCACGTTACTGGTGCCTTTTTATTCGTTATGTGATTAGTTTATGGATCACGTAGTTTGTTTGGCAGATTTTCAAAAAATAATGGTATTTAATGTAATATCAAAATGGGAGCAATTAGACTAACAACTTTATTTCTTTTTAGTTAATATGAAATAAAATTATGACTCATTGACATAGCTGTAACTTTGTAATGTCCCCAATATACACCGTATTAATTTTAGTTTTTTTCTAAATTATTNTGTATAGTTAAGATGTAGTAGGTCGTTTGCAAAAATGAAAAATGAAAAAAAGTATAAGCAAAATTTAATACTCTTGCTTGTATACTCTTACTAAATGACAAAGTATGAAAATATTTACAACTATAAAAGCAGTGGTGATAACATAGATCGCGCGAAGTACGTTCGATATAACTAGTAATAAAAAACGTGAAATTGAAGCAGATTATGTTTTATTTTTTTTTTCTCCAAAATTACAACAAATTGCAAACCTTCGTTCGATGTTTAAAGCGTGGAAATTATTTTTAGATGAAAAATTAAAAACAAAACGATTGTTTCGTAACATTACCGGCTACTTTGTTGCGATCGTAGCAAAGGATAATTGACTATCCACTAGTTGACAATGAAAATTAATATGTTTGCGATCACGTGATTAAACAGCAGGAAATCACATGAGTTTTCTAAAATGAAATGAAGAAGAAAAAAAAAGGAATTTTCACGCACGTGTGTGTATTTGTGCAAATACCAAAGTCCAAAGTGCAATTATCCGTACGTGCATTCCAAAGTGTTTTAACGCGAATCAATGTCTGCTTTCTCTTGATGTTTTTCGTCGCCTTGAAATCGGTTAAAGTAAAAGCTGTGCGGTATTTTGTTTGCTGTTTTTGTTTATTTATTTATTTTTCCTTCAATCGCTAACGATTATAAAAAAAAATTTTCGAGGTTAAAGAGATCCATTGGAATCCTAAATATAATTGTAAAACACTTTACCTTTTTTTTGCTATTTATTAAATGAACAATTTACAACTGATATTCGTGACTAACAGTTAAAATTTATTATACGGCCACGTCTCACGTAACTTGATAAAGCAGTGATTCTTATTACAATAAAAAAAAAAAAATAATAAATATATAAATAAATAAAGTAACGTCAACAATAACGTACGGCTCACGTGCCGATTAAAATTATTATTGTTTGCTTTCGAGGCCTCGTATCTTCGAGTCTGTTTTGAGAGGAGTATCACACACACCTCAACCGAACGTGAATGAACTTAAAAACAAAAGCTACGCTGTCCCGACCGAGTACAAACACGGACATCATAACTTAATTGTAATCAACGACCCCCGTTACCTCCCGGCCCATCTCTTTTCCGTTCAACGCTTTTCGTACTTGGTCTAGTTTTGTCGGTCCTTACGGTTTTCGCGCTACATTGTTGTCAATAAACCGTGTAATAAGTGCACAGTTCCGAGAAACTCAATTCCGTTGGCTTTAATTGATGAGTCACGAGGAAAGGAGTAATCAGTCATATTCCGCGAAGGTTCCCTATTCTCACAAATTAATAACGCGTGACAGAGCTTGATTTTTTTTTTTTTTTTCATTTTTCTCGCGGTTAATTATCAGATGTACAAGTAAGTAGGATTTAAATCGGAAAAAAATCACGAGGTACATTTTTGTGAATCCCAATTGTATACAGTGAGTACGTTTACACACATTTAGCCGTGAGTCATTGGTCACGATTCATATTTTATTTTTCAATTTTCAACGTCAGCAATATTTACGTACACACTGTAATACAGACCTCGAATCACCTCCCAATTGTATATGTAGGATTAAATTACACTCTCCCTCAAAGTGTAGTGTTCCCTTATGAAAAAAAAAAAAATCGGCTCTCCCCAAAACCGTATCCATCCCTAAACCGGTCTCCTCCCGAGCGATCTGTTTACAACGTGTGTGAGCCCACGTACACGCACCAACGAAGAAGAAGGAGAAAAATTGAGAGCGCAGAGGGAGAGAGAGAAAGAGGAAAAGGAGGAGGAAATCGGTTGGCGCTCGCGCAAAGCCCCCGCGGGAGAGAGGGAGCATTTATACGTGGCCGTCGGCTCGCCGCGTGTACTATTGCTCTGTTATCGGAGTGCGCTCGCGCTTCGGCTGCTCCTGTTTCTTCGGACGCGTTGCAATCGGTTTCGAACGAAGCGACGGAAATCGCGTGTGCAAAGTGTTTTTTTTTTTTTTTCCTCCCCCTCCACAATTTTACTCACAGGAGGAAAAAGTAAACGTTAATCAATAGAAAATAAAGTATAAACAGCATCCGGATTTTGTTGGAGGAAACGATGTGGTTGACGAGGCACCATCGGCGGAGCTGAGGTGTATTCGCTTCCGTCGATCGGACTTGGACGTCGCTTGGCATTTTCACTGGAATTGTATTAAAGGTTGGTCATTCGATTATTCATGGGTTAAACGGCGCATGACTAGAGCGTTGGAGCGTTCAATTGTTGGGAATTTTGGTAAATGTTAAGAAAACAAGTAGGCTGATTAATCAATTATTGTCAAACAATCGGTTTTTTTTATTTTTTTTATTGGAATTTTATAGAATTTCTTGCATAACTGTTGAATAAACAAACTTGAAAGTTGTTGGGTGAAGACAAAAACTACTGGTTTTTCTCAAGTGTCGATATGGGGTAAATAAAGACATGTGTTATTATTTTGAAGTTATAGTCAGTCGAAATTGCTGAGCGACGGGTTTTCACTGTACAACGGTATCTAATAGTTTTTATTTATTTTTTTNTTGCTGGGGGAAGACAAAAACTACTGGTTTTTCTCAAGTGTCGATATGGGGTAAATAAAGACATGTGTTATTATTTTGAAGTTATAGTCAGTCGAAATTGCTGAGCGACGGGTTTTCACTGTACAACGGTATCTAATAGTTTTTATTTATTTTTTTTTTTTTCATTATTTACGAAATTAAAGGGAGCAGTAATTGACAATTATTTTTATAATTATTTAATTATTTTGTTTTAATTACTCATAACACGTATTGTATCAATATAATAGTTTAATAAAGTTTAATCTTTTTTTACAATAATTAGATTACGAGCAATTTGTTAGTACGTGATTAGGATATTTCAAATCTGTAATTAAAATGTAAAATTAGACCAGTAGTATGACGAAGAAGGTTATGAAAAAATATTTAAGCTTATAAAAGTAAAAGATTCTTAAAATACATTTTTCAAACATTTTCTATTGATTTGATGAACTTCAATTTTATTACTTCACTTTTATTAATTGAACTTTGAAATGTGTACGAGTAATTTAACAAGAAAAGTCCATACAAATTACTTTTTTTATTTATAATTATAACGGTTAGCCACAATATATTTTTTGTGATACATACAAAAAAAAAAATGTTCCAGTATTCACTGTCAATATCCTTACGTTAAACTCAACCATAGATTGACAATCACCGACAAAAATCTTAAATGAATACTTGAACTTTTATTGATAGTTATGTAAAAAACATACTGACAACTTGACTAGCCGATATCGCAGTTTATTGCCTCTCGTTTTCCAAAGTAAATCTGTTTTTTTGACACAAGTTAATTTTTTTTTCTTTCTTCAAACGTACATACTTTTTGAGCTTAAAGTAATTCTACTCAAAATTTTAATCTTATCTAGGAGTCAAACTCTGATTTATTTTCCGAGAGTTTTTGTAAGCTGTCGAACATTATTTCACGTTTATTATTTAACGAGACGTGAGGTCATTAAGTGAAAGATAAAAACGTACAAAAGACTAGTAACGAAAATTCACCTCGCGCTATGAGACATCAATTTTCGTAACAATGAAAAAAAAAAAAAAAAAATTTAAGTGTCATGAAACGAAAATCAATTTACAAACTGTTTAATCAATCGCGTTAATTTTTCAGTGATTTGTTAAAATGCGTTTTTGAGTTGTAGATTGTTAGCATCTATATTTTTTAGGCATGACGGAACGATTAAGCTTTATCTCATGAACCAAATTATTTTTATCAACCTTGATATTGAATTGCTGAAAACGTTATTGTAAATGTTAATATTTATGGAAAAACAAATGTTATCGTTGCACTCCAGAACCTTACACACTTGGACTAGTTTGAATAGTTAATGCCCGTAAATAAGAGACGTGTCAAGACACTCGAGGCCTTAAAAAAAAAAAAAAATTGTTCAATGAATAACAGAAGAAAATAAAATCAATTATCATTTTCACGTGGGTACGTTTTCTCAGCGATTCCTAAAAATTAAGAGGATGTACAAACTTGATTGTTCAGCTGATGGTTTGTGGAATGCGAGTAATGATATTGAGTAACAACAAAGAACCTTATCGGAACTGGCTGATAAAAAGCTTTTTTTTTTTTTTTCGTGTACATAGGCATACAAAGGCGCACTCCAGCCAAGCGTAAACTATTACTGTTCCGAGGAATGTTGAACATGACAAACGATACGACATTGATGTATGTGCGTGTCAATCGGTTTCTTTAATCTTTTTTTTTTTTTTTTTTTTTTTTTTTTTTTTTTTCCGATCGTGCATTGTATCCACCAAATGCTTTTGTGCTGACTTTAAGTAAGGGGATTTGCTCCCGAGAGGATAGCAATAAAACATAATCAACGTAATCCAAGTGTGTCTTAACGTTTCCGAATACGTGGTAATTTTCATTTTTATTTTTATCCGGTTTTAAGTGAAAAAGGTACAATTTTAACGAAATCGCTATAATAAATAATAGTCGAGTTACATTATTTTGCAATTTTATTTTGATAATAGGAAACAATTTGTTTTTTTTTATTTCATCAAATACTTTTTATAATTTTTTGTTACAACAGTTTTACCTAAATTACTTACGATTGATTTACCTCAAAAAAATTACCATTCCGCACGATAAATCGGATGCAAGCTGATAGAAAAAAAAGGGTAAAGTTTTTATGTTTAACAGTAAAGATAATTATTGTTTTAACAGTTAAAAATAATAAATTTTTCCTTTTTTTCTATCAGTTTGCATCCAATTTACTATGCAAAGTGGTAATTTTTGCTGGAGTTTCTCTATAATTTTTATTATTTATTCCCCTCAGTGTATACTTGCATCGATCGACGAAGGATGAAAAAAAATTTCAAGTCACGCTTGTTTCGTCGTTTGAAAACAAATTAATCATCGTCCCTACTTTGATAATTTTTTTCGCTCGAGCATTTGAACAAACTCAAATACTTCAATGACAAGATGAAACATACTCCACTAGCGTGTATAGATAGTACAATAGTCACGCATAGTTTTTATCACCACCATTACGATTAATCGTATACCTATACACGATAACAAAAAAATAAAAAAATAAAAAAAGTTTCCATCACGCTTCTTGATTATATATAAAAAAAAAAAAAGAAACGCACGAAAGATCGGTTTCCACTTTTAAAAAATACCCAACGCGAACCACCCCGAAAAAAAAAAAACAACAACAACCGCCAACCCAATGTCTGACCGAATCAACCGCTATACTACTCGCACGCGCGCAACGACAAACACCATCCATCTCTTTTTCTCCCTTCATGCCGCAAAATTAGGCACAAGTGGCCGAGATTGGCTCGCGCCTCTTACACTCGCTGCATAATCGAGCAATCGTTTCCTACTCGTTTGGTTTTATTATTGATCATTGCCCGCGCGATCTCGAGCTCGTTGCGCAAAATTTTCCTTCCCGACGATCGGTGCGGAAAAAAAAAAAAAAACAACCAAGCAGCCCTTCCTCCCAAAAACACCCCAAGCCCGCGTATTGATCGAGAGGGAGAGCTGGCGATTAGCTTGCGAAACCGGGGGTTGCGTAAGCGCCGTTTCAATTCGCGCGGCCTGTACTTACACACCTCCCCGGACTCACGTAACCGACACCCGGGATTATTGACACAGTTTCCAGGACCGTAAATCGTGGCTTTACTTTTTCCCCCCTTCGATCGACAGGGGATATATACATGTATGTACACCCCCCTTTGTCTTTTCCTTCCTCCCAGAGACCTTGAAACTAGGCGCGCCCGCGAGATCGGCCGGTTTGTTTGGTTTTTCGCCTCGTCTCAGCTTTTGCCGAGGCTTAACTGTTGGAACCACCCAAGAGATAGTTGTAAGAGCCTGTTTGTATGTTAAATTTCAAGTTAATATATACGCTGTTTTAACATTTCATAGGAAACATGTGAAACTTCACGGAACATTGTATTAAATTCTACAAGTTGAAGTATTAATTTTTATAATTTCTCGTTAATTTTGCTTCATAATGATTATGTGCTTCCGAATCGTTTTCATTGAATTTCATAAGCCCTTTTCTAACAGTGGTCGTCGGTACAAGCAGGTCGAAACAAAGTTTATCGAGTCGTTTTGGTTTTGGTATAGCTGAGGTGCTGTAAAGTACACCGACGTAAAATATTTTTACAATATATTTTGAGCCTTGGCTTGTGACGTGAGAAAAAAAAAACACAACAGTTTTCATTTCCCGATGGTGGATGTATACGGGGAAAAAAAAAAAAAAAAAAAAAAAAA
>NW_019379469.1:144719-205683 GCF_000648655.2 Copidosoma floridanum | reverse complement strand
TCCACAATAATTTTTTCCATTAAAACAACGCATTCCAAATTGAAAGAAAAAAAAAATTGTTAATTATATCAAAATTTTATTAACATTAAAAAAAAAGAAAAGTATTTTAAATATTTCGTTTCAAATATTTTACGATAAACTTTAATACCTCTAAAATGCATTGCATTTATCTGTTGGAAACAATATTTTTTTCCTAGTATTGTATTGTGTTGTGAGTAATGGTGAATGAAAGATTTTTTTTATCATTGAAAATGCACTTTTTTGAGGTAAAAAATTTTTTTATAAAGTTCTTTCGAGCCATAAAATAAATGTGACCAAGTCCTTTATCATCCCTTATTTTTACCTTTAAAAAATGATAAGAGAAGCGGTAGCATAAAAAATTATAAACTGTCTTTTCGATGAAACTCTTTTAGTTGCAACTCAGTTCAGAGCGAAGAATATTCGCTCGAAACAAGATTTAATTTGAGCTTTGGTACAGACAATGGTGTTGATCGGGTCGACAGTCACAAGCGATCAATGCTCATTTATAAATTTGACACTCAATGAAAACTACGCGTTTTACTCGACGGTTGGTTTTGTAATCGAGTTCTCGACCAAAACTTTTATCATTCTGTATTCAGATAAATACTTTTAGTTTTTACCGTAACTAAAATTGAAGTTCATTGGCAAGTTTTGTCGGTTTTATTCTAGACTGGTTTACAATGAAAAGAGTGTCAACAATTTTTCCTGGCACTTTTATCTCTTTGCTGAATGTAGAGTGTAGGATCGCAAGGCGATAACTACCCATAGAATACACGATTTTTTTCCATTTTTAGTTTTTTCTGTGAACAGGTTTTTTAAAACCATTGAAGCACATGCACAATCAAGATTGTATCAAAAAAAAAAAAAAATCATGCGTACGAACTAATTTCATGATTTGACACCAAATTAAAAATAATTTAATGAAATTTCTAATAAATTAGTAATTAACAACAAAATGAAATTGATCGGTTTATTCCTCTCTCTCTATCATTAATCGAATTTATTTTTTAATATGTTGAAAACTAAATTAAAAATTTTTCATTGCCGACATCAATTTTAAATTAATTAGTGAGTACAAAAATTAACCTAGAATAAATATTAAGTCATGTACGAAGACGGAGTATTAACTAATGAATTTTCCAATGAATCAAATGTACCAAACGTCTTTCTAAAACACTGATAAAAATCCAGATTCATATCTGATCCTTTGATTCTCTTATCGCCACTAAAACGTGCTACATGTAAGCCGTAAAAAAATTTTTCTTTGCATACCACAATCCAACGATTCAAAGTACCGACTTATCAACCAATAACTTTTATCAGTGAACAGCAATGGTAATGCTTAAATTAAAAGGAAAAACAAAAAGACCTAACGCGCACTAGCTGGTCTATAGTTACCTTTAATCGTATGGCTTTTCAAAAAATTACGCATTGTTGTATTAACCGAGTGAGGAACAAAAAAACTCGTGACGGTGTAACACGACTCTTTAAACGAAAGTTTTACCATATCAATATTTTAATATTTTTAGATTAAAATGTTTCTTATTGCAGAATGAAGAAGGACGAAATAATGAACGGCAAGGGCCTGGACGGTGGCTACGTGAACCACGCGCTGAGCGAGTCCACCGCGGATTTGGCAGCCAACGGTTCCGCCAAATCTTACAAGTCGCAGCGCGAGTTGCACGGCTCCTCTGACTTTGTCTGTAAGTATTGTTTTTTTTTTTTTTTTTTTTTTTTTTTTTTTTTTTTTTTTTTTTTTTTTTTTTTTTAAAAACAATGAAATTTCTCAAACTATCTCTCTAATCTTTCTGCCTTTTGCTCGCCGCGAGGATGCCACAAAAGTAAGTTTTACTTGTGACGCGAGGGCTTTCTATGTGCACTAGCTAAAGCAACGCGAGCTTCTTATTTATATTTTTATCAATAGTTGCATTCAACAAAAGGCTGCCAAAATAATTTCTTATTTTTCCCCAAGTTTTTGTGTCATTGAATAAAAAGTAATTTTTATATAATATTGACATTTTTTTTTCTAAATGAAATAAATTAGAGCTTAAAAAGCTCATTAAGAATTTGCCTAACGAAATCGATTTAAAATTATCTTAGAAATCATTTATGAATTAATAATTGTATGAAACTGTATTTATCACGAAAAAAAGTATTGTGTCTGTCCTTCGTGTGCAAATTACTGTTACGTCGAATAAATCGTTGTATAATAAAAAATAAATGTTTTCTAAGTAAATAATTTTTATAAAGTACTCCATAAAATTGTCATTGTTTAAAAATTATTTAATATTTTGGCGAAATCTAAATTCATTTGTAGTGTTTAATGTTTGAGCGAATGAACGTACATCAATTTCATTAAACAATAGCTCCAAACTTAATTCACGCGTGACTATTGTTTGTCGTGCATTCTTTTCTCAGTCAAGCTATACATTCATTCGAGACGATAAAAAAATTGTAAGGATTTCTCGCACATCGCACAGATAGTCGCACAGGGCAGTCCGCTCGAGAAAACAGGCCTACGAGAGCAAATAAACGACATCCGGTTCCGAATGTGGAAAAAAAATTTTCTTTTAATCCACGCGAGCGCATGTAATAAATCAACGCGTAGTGTTTGAGCGTGAAAAAAAAAAGTCAGCTACGAGACTCTCGCGTTCTCGGCTACTTCCGTTCGTTCAATCTGATTTCTCGAGTGAAATTTTCCCAAAGGAAAAAAAAACGTCCTCCCCTCCACCCTCGTTTGGTCCGCGCAAAGTAACACACTCGATTGTGCGCGGTTTTTCATTTTGCTCGGCTGATTGGAAAATTAACGATCCGTTGCGAGCGGTGATTACAAAAATTGCCGACCAAAGGCAAAAAAAACGAACAATGAAAAGACGAAGACGAAGCCAAAGCTCATTGGTTGGTTTTCCGAGTAAACTGAGAAAGGCAATCGCAGCCGATCGACGCAACGAAGGGAGTCGTAAATCTGGAGCAATTCCCCGCCTCCTCATGTAACCCGCGGCAGGAGCTCCTCGCGTGATGTAACCCGATTTTCTCTCTCTCCCTCTTCGATCCGTTCGCGTCTTTCCATTTTTCTCGCTCAGCTTCGTCGTTTAGAACGCGCGAAAACAAAAAATTTAACCAAGCGTTATTTAGATTTTTCCTATGTAAATGTCCCTATTATGATCACAAATTTCATCATACCTGTTTCTAATTTGCTCAATTGTGATCTATAACGGTAGAAATTTTGATTTTTGCTGGTGCGCTATAAATTTACTATTATTATTCTAATTTTTAAATATAGTTTTTAACTGTTAAATTACTTTGTTTTATAAAAAGATTATAAGTTCAAAATGTACACAATTATGGAACGTTGTACCTATTGCTTCATAAGTATGTCCCTATTTATGAAATTTTTTTTAAAACTTATAACAAGTAACTTGCCAAACAAATACATGAATTTCCATAATCCACGAATAGGGACATTTACCTTAAGCTCTTTTGTCTATCTATTTATTTTTTATTTCCATAAAGAGATTCTGATTCAATAGCCGCTGGGAGTTACAGAACTGCTCGAGTTTTTGCGAATAAGTACACAATGCCCGAGTTTTCCGCTTTTGCCTGCTCACGTGTGAGTATTTTTTATTTTTTTTCACGCGGAAAATCAATAAAATCGGCTATATCAGATCGTCATTTTTCCACGATTCATCACGCTTATTGTTTAATGTGGTCGATAAAAAGCGACTTTAATTGGCTGTAACGAAATTCCAATGCACGTCGGTTGATCGTGAATTTTTCATGATTATGCATCGATTGTGTAATAAAGGAAAAAAAATGAGGTAACATTGGAATTTGTAATTTCGTGTCGTTATTGCACTATAATCCGGTTTTTTTTTGTTGTGTGTCAATCTACGATGTCGGAACAGGATAGCGATCGATTGAAAATTATAATTGATTTTTTTGCTCATATAGAAGAAACATTTTGAACGATTTCGTCGCGGGAGTGTCAAACTTAACTTTTGATAATTGGCTTTATTCATTTAAAAAACTGTACGCTTTTGCATATGCGAGATACGATTGATACATTTATCGTTACCAGAGCAAAAAATCTAATTGCATTGTACATAATTTTTTGTTTGAGATTTTTTTTTTCTTGAAGTCGTGATGCTTGTCAGGAAAAAATATAATTGATGGTAAATAACAATTCCGTCGATTATTGCAGTAATTTAGAGCGCAAGGAGGATGTTATCAAAAAGAGGAATGTATTTTTCAAGATATACATTTTTTGTATTCAACACTTTATCGTTAAATGTCAATTTCTTTTTGCTATTGTCACGTACGATATCATAGCTACACGTACGTGCGCCCCCTCTTTTTGGGGCCTACTACAGATGATTGTAGTGGGAGATAGTAAAGCGATAAGCAGATAGGATGCTGAAAGCAGCACTCTCTCTGGCTGGAACCGGCAAGGACGAAGGTCGTACACACGCGACGCGCTCTTCTATCGTTTTTTGCATAAATAAAGACGTTGATACTAGTTCCTCGACTATTTACTTCTCGCGCACCCCAAGATCATAGAATCCTACGCAACAGTTTTGGTGTCAGAAGTGGGATGGTCATCGCGATTAAATGTAAATAAATTTTTTTTTTCGGTTTTTGTCGACGATAAAGTATCGACTCTCGCGATTTTTGGGAAACACACATAGTGTCGTGCCACGAAGTGAACTAGGAACTGCTACGAGAGGAATTAGCGAAGCGAGGAGTTGCTGAAGTACAAAAAAAAAGCAGCTTCAATCAAGGACCAAGGCGGAGGATACCCGGGACTACGATAAAAATCAAGCAAACAAGGATGATAAAGATCTTGGTCGCCATTATTCTAGCCGGGAGCATATGGTAAGTACTTGAGATTTATAAATAAACAAATATATTTAACTGTCCCAGGGGTCCTGTTAAAATTTTTTAGTGCGTTATAAATATATTTTTTTGCTATATCGGTTTTGCGTTCGATATCCTCCTCATAGTATCGGCGGTGCGTCATTAGGGTAATTTATCGTGAGTCAGAAAAATTTCCGACCGTGAAAATAAATTGGTCAGATTGAAAGTAAGGAAATAATAAATAAATAAATAATAAATTAGACACACGGTAAATGTTAAAGTAAAGCGGTTTTGTCATCGTGAGATAGGAACGCAAAGAATCGTACAGAAATTTACTTATAAGTGTTTAAGCGCTCTCATACAGACAGGAAATAAAGAATTTCAAAAAAAAGAATAATAAGGAATCTACGATGGAAAACTTCGATGAAGCGCACAGTGATGTAGTAAGTGTTAGGAAAGACGAAATTCCCTCGTATCCGGAAAACGAGTCGGGGTCAGAAATACTGACCGTATTTTTAGAGCACAGCCCCGAAACTCAAATGGAATGGGAAAAAATGGGTAAGAAACAGCGTATGCTAATGTTGAAGTTTTTGAAAAAAATGAAACCAGGGGTGATTAGGTAAAAATTATTTAATATTTTGGCGAAATCTAAATTCATTTGTAGTGTTTAATGTTTGAGCGAATGAACGTACATCAATTTCATTAAACAATAGCTCCAAACTTAATTCACGCGTGACTATTGTTTGTCGTGCATTCTTTTCTCAGTCAAGCTATACATTCATTCGAGACGATAAAAAAATTGTAAGGATTTCTCGCACATCGCACAGATAGTCGCACAGGGCAGTCCGCTCGAGAAAACAGGCCTACGAGAGCAAATAAACGACATCCGGTTCCGAATGTGGAAAAAAAATTTTCTTTTAATCCACGCGAGCGCATGTAATAAATCAACGCGTAGTGTTTGAGCGTGAAAAAAAAAAGTCAGCTACGAGACTCTCGCGTTCTCGGCTACTTCCGTTCGTTCAATCTGATTTCTCGAGTGAAATTTTCCCAAAGGAAAAAAAAACGTCCTCCCCTCCACCCTCGTTTGGTCCGCGCAAAGTAACACACTCGATTGTGCGCGGTTTTTCATTTTGCTCGGCTGATTGGAAAATTAACGATCCGTTGCGAGCGGTGATTACAAAAATTGCCGACCAAAGGCAAAAAAAACGAACAATGAAAAGACGAAGACGAAGCCAAAGCTCATTGGTTGGTTTTCCGAGTAAACTGAGAAAGGCAATCGCAGCCGATCGACGCAACGAAGGGAGTCGTAAATCTGGAGCAATTCCCCGCCTCCTCATGTAACCCGCGGCAGGAGCTCCTCGCGTGATGTAACCCGATTTTCTCTC
This sequence comes from Copidosoma floridanum, assembly GCF_000648655.2. The sequence goes on along the minus strand of NW_019379469.1, from coordinate 199,423 downwards.
TCTCCCTCTTCGATCCGTTCGCGTCTTTCCATTTTTCTCGCTCAGCTTCGTCGTTTAGAACGCGCGAAAACAAAAAATTTAACCAAGCGTTATTTAGATTTTTCCTATGTAAATGTCCCTATTATGATCACAAATTTCATCATACCTGTTTCTAATTTGCTCAATTGTGATCTATAACGGTAGAAATTTTGATTTTTGCTGGTGCGCTATAAATTTACTATTATTATTCTAATTTTTAAATATAGTTTTTAACTGTTAAATTACTTTGTTTTATAAAAAGATTATAAGTTCAAAATGTACACAATTATGGAACGTTGTACCTATTGCTTCATAAGTATGTCCCTATTTATGAAATTTTTTTTAAAACTTATAACAAGTAACTTGCCAAACAAATACATGAATTTCCATAATCCACGAATAGGGACATTTACCTTAAGCTCTTTTGTCTATCTATTTATTTTTTATTTCCATAAAGAGATTCTGATTCAATAGCCGCTGGGAGTTACAGAACTGCTCGAGTTTTTGCGAATAAGTACACAATGCCCGAGTTTTCCGCTTTTGCCTGCTCACGTGTGAGTATTTTTTATTTTTTTTCACGCGGAAAATCAATAAAATCGGCTATATCAGATCGTCATTTTTCCACGATTCATCACGCTTATTGTTTAATGTGGTCGATAAAAAGCGACTTTAATTGGCTGTAACGAAATTCCAATGCACGTCGGTTGATCGTGAATTTTTCATGATTATGCATCGATTGTGTAATAAAGGAAAAAAAATGAGGTAACATTGGAATTTGTAATTTCGTGTCGTTATTGCACTATAATCCGGTTTTTTTTTGTTGTGTGTCAATCTACGATGTCGGAACAGGATAGCGATCGATTGAAAATTATAATTGATTTTTTTGCTCATATAGAAGAAACATTTTGAACGATTTCGTCGCGGGAGTGTCAAACTTAACTTTTGATAATTGGCTTTATTCATTTAAAAAACTGTACGCTTTTGCATATGCGAGATACGATTGATACATTTATCGTTACCAGAGCAAAAAATCTAATTGCATTGTACATAATTTTTTGTTTGAGATTTTTTTTTTCTTGAAGTCGTGATGCTTGTCAGGAAAAAATATAATTGATGGTAAATAACAATTCCGTCGATTATTGCAGTAATTTAGAGCGCAAGGAGGATGTTATCAAAAAGAGGAATGTATTTTTCAAGATATACATTTTTTGTATTCAACACTTTATCGTTAAATGTCAATTTCTTTTTGCTATTGTCACGTACGATATCATAGCTACACGTACGTGCGCCCCCTCTTTTTGGGGCCTACTACAGATGATTGTAGTGGGAGATAGTAAAGCGATAAGCAGATAGGATGCTGAAAGCAGCACTCTCTCTGGCTGGAACCGGCAAGGACGAAGGTCGTACACACGCGACGCGCTCTTCTATCGTTTTTTGCATAAATAAAGACGTTGATACTAGTTCCTCGACTATTTACTTCTCGCGCACCCCAAGATCATAGAATCCTACGCAACAGTTTTGGTGTCAGAAGTGGGATGGTCATCGCGATTAAATGTAAATAAATTTTTTTTTTCGGTTTTTGTCGACGATAAAGTATCGACTCTCGCGATTTTTGGGAAACACACATAGTGTCGTGCCACGAAGTGAACTAGGAACTGCTACGAGAGGAATTAGCGAAGCGAGGAGTTGCTGAAGTACAAAAAAAAAGCAGCTTCAATCAAGGACCAAGGCGGAGGATACCCGGGACTACGATAAAAATCAAGCAAACAAGGATGATAAAGATCTTGGTCGCCATTATTCTAGCCGGGAGCATATGGTAAGTACTTGAGATTTATAAATAAACAAATATATTTAACTGTCCCAGGGGTCCTGTTAAAATTTTTTAGTGCGTTATAAATATATTTTTTTGCTATATCGGTTTTGCGTTCGATATCCTCCTCATAGTATCGGCGGTGCGTCATTAGGGTAATTTATCGTGAGTCAGAAAAATTTCCGACCGTGAAAATAAATTGGTCAGATTGAAAGTAAGGAAATAATAAATAAATAAATAATAAATTAGACACACGGTAAATGTTAAAGTAAAGCGGTTTTGTCATCGTGAGATAGGAACGCAAAGAATCGTACAGAAATTTACTTATAAGTGTTTAAGCGCTCTCATACAGACAGGAAATAAAGAATTTCAAAAAAAAGAATAATAAGGAATCTACGATGGAAAACTTCGATGAAGCGCACAGTGATGTAGTAAGTGTTAGGAAAGACGAAATTCCCTCGTATCCGGAAAACGAGTCGGGGTCAGAAATACTGACCGTATTTTTAGAGCACAGCCCCGAAACTCAAATGGAATGGGAAAAAATGGGTAAGAAACAGCGTATGCTAATGTTGAAGTTTTTGAAAAAAATGAAACCAGGGGTGATTAGGGAAAAAGTTTCACAAACAACGTCATGCATAATGGGGGCGGGTGCAGAATATTCAAACACCGTAAGAAACGACGCCGCGAATACGTCACCCTTAAAGAATGCAGATTATACAGCCAGAAATGGGATGAGCGAAATTTCGAGGGACGTGAACTCGTACTCGAAAGATATGTTCGACAGTAAAGATACACAGGATACACTTCAACATGCGTTCAGACGAGGAGAAAAACAAGCGGCGCAGCAAACAGCACAGCAATGTGTGACACAGTTTTCGGAGGAAGCACTTACACAAAATTGTAGGGAATTAGTATTTGGCCATAAAAACAATTGGAACTTACCGTCAAGGACGTCGGAAAAGATAAGAATGTGTGGGGGGCAGCAAACGGGAATCCCAAATTTTTCGGGCGCAAGGATGCATGACGCTAGACCCAGCGTACGAACCCACAGGCCCAATAAATGAAAGGGTGAGAGGTCAACCAATAGCACCGTCATCTGACTAGCCGTTTCGGGATAATAACATGCACGGGGAATACATTTTGCGAGAGCAGCAATATCAAGCGCAGCCAAATTCGACTTACATAAACTCTATCATGAGTCAACAGCGAGTGGAAAACACGTACCCTGTCAGCATGCACTATAGTGGTATATGCGAGTGGCATCCCTATATTCAACGGAGATCCAATAAACGTTCCGCTTTTTGAACAGATGGTGAGGACAGCAAATCTAGCAGTTCCGCCCCAATATGAAAAATATTTTATAGGTACATTAGGCGGTAAACTTAGGGGGATGGCGGCAGATCAATTTTGCACCCGGTTATCACTGTTTAATACCGTAGACGCATTTTTACTCGCACTGTCACGGCGATTCGGGAGCATGGGAGGCATAGATACACAGCTAGCCCAACTTAAGTCACTGACTCAACTGAACAGCGAGTCAGTTATTCAGTACTGCAGCTGGGTGCAACGGTTGCATAATAGAATAATGATGACTCATGACGCCAACTCACAGCTGTCCCAAATTCAGAAAACTGCCCTAAAACAATCCGTGGATAGAGAGTCAGCGAAACAGTTTATATATGGGTTGAAAGCGCCATACAATTGGAACGTGGCCGGGGTAAAACCTGTAACACTGGAGGAGGCCATTGAAGTGGCTATAGATGTAGATAACGAGTTAAGTTTACGTCAAATGGCACCTAATGATTTTAGCACATATGCAACACGGGAGAGTTGTTTTGGTAAGAGGAATCCAAGGATGGGCATGGTAATCAGCGATGCGCTGGAGGTAAAGAGCGATACGGACGGATGGGATGGCATCAAAGATGTTGAGTGGTGCTCATATTGTCAGGAGCACTGTCTGCACTCTACGAGCGGGTGCGAAAAGCTATGGAGGGACGCGAAAAACGGAAGAATAAAAGACCCCGATAGGCCATAGTGTAGCTATTATGTTTGTTATGGAGATTCTTGCTAGGTCAAGGCAAGTTATATATGCCCGCGTCGGGGTAAATAGCGAAAAAATAGAAGTAGGGTGGGTTCCTTTGCAAAGAATGAGAGAAGGAGTTTTATTCGGAAATTTTATAGCCACAAATAATGGTGGAAAAGTTTATGCTGAGTGTGTAAACACACTAAATGAAACAATAAGCATACCTGTACCGGAAATAGAGTTATTAGAATGCGAAGTGATGCGAGAGGCCGATCCATTTAGCGTCGAAAGGGACGACGCTCAGGGCGTTAATGAGGCAATTATAAGACTTTTTGAGGCAGATGGCCGAGAAAGAAGAAAAATGAACAAAGTTGAATATGGCGTTACAAATAATCACACTAGTGGCGGGAACAATAGTGATTTCAAGAACACTGACAATTTAGGTAGGTCGTCGGATAAAGAAAAAATAGCGAGAATCGATAAAATAATGCAGCTTATTGATGTTTCAAGCTGCAACGAGGAAGAAAAATTACACGTCCAGTAGTCGATCTAAAACAGGGATTTTTCCAAATAGAAATTCATGAGGATGATGCACACAAAACAGAATCTGGGCCAGACGGTCATTATCAGTATAAGAGAATGTCAATGGGGTGTACGGACTCGCCGAATACATTTTTAAGAGCGATGTCACTCGCGTTGGCGGGTCTACAAGGGCATGAAGTCGAAGTGTATTTGGATGATATCATGGTGTTTGCTCCGAACCTCGAAGAGCACGGGAGGCGTTTTATTAGACTTTTAAAGCGGCTTTCGGAAGTAAACTTGACAATTGAGCCGAAAAAATGTCAATTTTTGAAACGTGAAGCGAAAGCACTGGGACACGTAGTAGGAAACGGACAAATAAAAACAGATCCAAAAAAAATCGAAGCAGCGAAGAAATATCCGAGACCTACGAATGCAAAGAAAATCAAACAATTTCTTGGATTTGTCGGATATTATAGATGATTTATCCAGAATTATGCAAAAATTGCTCGGCCGCTCTCCAAACTCTTGAGAAAAGAAACAGAGTTCAAATGGGAAGAGCAGCAGGAGCAAGCTTTCAAAACATTAGTTGACGCATTATGTAGTGAGCCGGTACTTATTGCACCTAATCTAGACAAGCCTTTTATAGTTACAACAGATGCATCAGACTACGCAATAGGAGCAATATTAAGCCAAGGCGAATTGGGGAAAGATAGACCGTGTGAATATGCTTCACGATGCCTTCGAGGGAGCGAATTACGCTACCCAACGTATGATAAGGAACTGTTGGCTATAGTATTTGCAAAAGAACAGTTTCGGCCGTACTTATTTGGGCGCAAATTTATAGTGGTCACAGATGATGAGCCACTAAAACATTATCATACGTCAAAGAAGCCTGACATAAGATTTAATAGGCTAAAAGCGGAATTACGAGGCTACGAGTTTGACGTAGTATATCGGCCAGGCATTTCAAACAAAGCACCTGGCGCACTCTCTCGAAATCCAGTAATAGGAGAGGGAAAAATAAACACTGAGTGGCCACGCCACAGGAACTGTATCAGCTGGCGGACGAACAGGAGAAAGAAGGACTAGCCGATAGCGATGGGCCTCCAGCGCGCATTTTTAAAATACGAGCGACCCGTAAACAGCGTATTCAGGGAAATACTAAAAAAGGGAAAATTATTTACTCTGATTCAGAAGATTCAGATAAGAAAGTACAGAAGAAAAAACAAAATTTTGATGGATGGAAATGAAATAAATATGAAACGAAAATAGATGGTCAAGCTGATGGTGAGGGAGATTCCGAATCCGAGGAAAAAGTAGGAATAAACGAAAAATCAAGCAGGAAAATAAAGAAAACAGTGAGAAAAAGAAGTCGTCCAAGAAAGAATATTATAGTCAGCAATTTAAAAACAGAAGCAGATACGGAACGCAGCAAGAGCCCGTCAAAAGACATTATTGTTGCAAATTGTGGAACACCAGTAATAATGAATAGCGAATCAGAAGATCACAGTACGGGACTCGATGATTGGGGCTGGCAGCTGATACAAGCAAGCTTGGCGGCCGAAGAGGCGAGGAGAGTAAAAGGCACCCGAAAGTTAACGGAAGCAAATGAGATAGCTGGGAGCATCGAAACATTGGGAAAAGGCGTTTTCAAAGGCAGAGGTGTTGAAGCGTCGGAGAGAGCCGATCAAGCACGAGAAAGATCGAAGGAAGAGGAGAGTGAAGGAGAGACACCACAGTACGAGCATACAGCAAATAAACCGCTCACTGACGGTACTTATGAATGTAATAAAAGGGTGCAAGAAAAAAAAACAATTATATGAGGGACAGAATCAAAATAAGCTCGATATGGAAATAGAAGGCACAGGTTCGGATACATCAGACGATGGAGTTGAAAAAATAACGAGACCAATCGCTACGGCAGGGGATGATCCTATTTCCCAAGGAATGACGGACGGAAAATAAGTTTATATTATGAAAGAATCGGGGTTTCGAAGGGGAGTAAAAACGACGAGTACACCAGCAGCAGTACTAATCGAGGAGAGAAAACGAAAATTGCGCAAGAGACAACTGGATACATTAAACAGACAAAAGCCAAATTTTTCGATTACGCCGACAATAATGAGCCCTTCGAAGAAAATAATAATAGCTAATTGTGATACGCCACAAATGTCGAATAGTACAACGGTACAAAACACGGAAGAAGAAGCACGTAGGTCAGCGGAGCCCTCAGTGAGCGCAGAAACGAACTTCGCTCCAACAGCAGAGGTGGACAAGGAACCGGATATACACGATTTGTTAGAGGGAAGATCAGACGAACTGCGGGCGCAAGTTATGATCGACGTAAGAAGGTGAGATGTAGAGGGAAGGCCGGGAATGAGGATTGACGTATGGGAGCCCAACGAAAAGCGCATAAGGCCCCCACCTGAACCACTACCCCACCAGACCCTTAAAGCCACTGTAAGCCATTGACTGAAAAGATGAAAAGAGTACAACGACGATAGTAATAACAATATTGATAATGTTAATAATAATGATTGTAATATTAACAATAATAATGATGACAGAAGCAATACAGAATGTAAGAATAATAAAGCTAGTACACTGATATAGTATATTGTATAGAAGACAGGATGAACAGAAACATACGTGTATAAATATATTTAGGGAAAAGCGTTAGTTGTTATTAATTCGCGGCCCTCGGACGAGCCGCGAGTGAATAACAAATTGTAATTGAAATATAATTGAGAAAATATAAAATAACTGATATCTGCGTAACCAACAGATATTTTGTACAATTAACCCACCCCCTTGTAAAGAAAGAATATTGATAAAATACTTACAAAAATTTAGTTNGAAATAAGTGATTACTGCGCAATAAACAAATATTCTGACAATTAACCCATTTTTTTCTAAAGAAACAATACTGATAAAATACATACAAATTTTTTTCTCTTAAATTTGCGTGGCCGCGGATGCGCCATAGAAAAATAACATCACGGAAGCAGGTGAATAATTAATAACGTTAGGATCAGAAAAAAACGGAAATACATATTTGCACACTGGTAAAGGTGGGGAGTTATAAAAATAACATACTAACGATATGGGAACAAAAAAATAAAGCAGACAAGATGCACACGTGGTGTTCTCTAACTAAAAATGTAACAAAAAGAATGTATAATAACAGTTATAATAATAATAAGAGTTATGTAATAATAACGATGAAAATAACAATAAGGTAATTAACAGGTAGCATTACCAAAACAAAAGCGAAGAGCTACAATCAACAAAAAATTATATAATACGTATACAAATATTAACATTAGGCTGCAAGCATGGAAGATACAGGGTGGAATAGACAAAAAAAAAAAATTAATTAAAAGGCAGAGAAGAGTCCGAAAAGAATATCAATCAGATTTTAGGTAACACGACTTATTGTTGTTGTTGCTGAACAGTGTGATCCCCTAAAGCAATCACATTCGCGGCGTTTAAGACCACCCCTTCCTTCCTCGAAGATATCCTAAAATACCCCACTACTCACAGCAATTCCACAAAGATCCTTCCAGCACGTACCTGGAGAAATTGAAAGCAATTTTCGTGAACGACGGAGGCCCATGGATTGCACAGTGAACTCCCTTAGCTGACGCTAGTATCCGGGAGAGCACAAGCAAGTAATGCATTAAAATTAACAAAAAAAATCAACAAAACGGATTACTCAGATACGAGAATGACGTTAGAGAAATAACTAGCAATGCTGCTGAAAACAACCCCAACGATTTCTGCTGAAATGAACCCGTCCAGTACCTCATGGCGTGGGGCATACCAAAGACCCGCGGAGATTACGGTGACGGAAAACTACTAGGAACAGCAGAAAAAAAAAAAATCTGCTGTGTTCTCATAGTCGCAATCCATATTTTCATTTTTTCCAATCTTGTAGTACACATGGCAACACCAAACAAAATTTATTACTGTACACTAACATAAGACACACTCAAATCACTGATTCATTTGGTCAATTCACTCTTAATGACCTTCTTTTTAATTTATTAAAAAATTTTCCTGTAAGACTCCATGCATTCTGGCGATCTTAGCGAGGGACAATTTCTCTCACTCAATGGCACCACCTGACATAGGCGCATAGCGAATAAGGCTGCATCATAATTCCCTTTCCATACATGACACACAAGAACGGAAGGAAGGGAGTGGAAAATTTTACGAACAGAAAATCGGACAGACTAATATAAGCCAATTGAGCCTCGGGCACAAGATTGACAATCTTCGCGGACTCGCCTCTGTTGGAGTATAATAATATTTAAATGTGTTAATAAAGTGTACTTATTGAATTACCAACAAGAATGAGAAATATAAAAAAAAAAAATTATAAAAATAATAAAGACAGAGTAAGAAAATATTAGGCATGTGGCAACAAGGAAGCGTAGTCGTAGTAAAATAGCGAGAAATAGATTTATGTATACTGTATAGCGTGTGAGAAAACAGATATCTGTAAAGAGAGTGCCACACTCGCAACTGAAAATAAGCACATGGTTCTTGAATGGTATAATGCATTGGGTAGCGTCATATTCGAGTAAAGCACCTTCCAGGTACATATATGTGCATGAGCGTAGATATAGGAAAATAGAACGTCAACAAAGACGAGACAGCCAACCGCTCTCTTTTCTCGCCCCTCACTCTCTCTACTGCGGTTCTTAAAAGATGTCAAAAACAAGAATATACCTGCGGGAATAGAGAAGGATATACGAAATAAGAAACCATTACGGTGGAGTGTATCACCCAGCATACGAATACGAGGAAGTGCAAATAAAAGGAGAACTATCAGGGTGCAAGGGTTAACCGTGGACGGTGGCGGAAATATTATTAGGCACGGCGGTAAATTCGTTTGGATTTTTAAAAATGGGGGGGCCCCTTAATACTAAATTTGGCTAGAATGCTTACAGGTAGAAGAAACCGTTCCGAAAGTGAAGGCGCAGCAGCGAGTGCAGTGACAGTGCAACCAACAATGCTACAGACCATATAAATACCAGTCGCGTTGCAAAACCAAGTACGCGTAGCGGTCAGAAGTGCACCTTCGGCAACTGACAAAATGAAACGTCTTCGTGCATAAGAGGATGAAAAAAAAAAAAAAATTTTAATTAAATTATGGGTACATACATAAATATAGGTTACATTGGTTTATTATAATTTAGTTACCATATTTACGAACAAAAAAAATGTATTATGTAAAAATATCTAATAAGCTCGTAGCCCAGCCAACTGTAACAATAAGACGAATAAAAACATTAAAAGAATGATCGAATCAACAGTAGGGGAATAAGTAATATTATACAATACATTATAACATACTGTAATGCCATATTTTACAAATTTAACATGAATAACTTACAGTAGGATTAAATAATTAGTTAATAATGAGTTGAAGTACCTTGAAGATAATTACACTTTATGAATTATTAATTAAGAATTTTGCAATATTGCACTATATTATAAAGGTAGAAGAGCGATAACAAAAACAATAAATGTTTACACAAAAAAAAAACAATTTAGCGAATTCGTGTAAAGGAGGAACAAGGACAGGTTTGTTTTTCTCTCCACCTTTTTACTCCTATGTTAGAAATCTCACATACAATATAAACTACATTACACGAACATAACTCTAGCACAAATATGTAAATTAAAAAAGGAAATCGCCATCGAGGACGATAGCGGCACGGTCTCGGACGTGTCACGTACGATATCATAGCTAAACGTACGTGTGCCCCCTCTTTTTGGGGCCTACTATAGATGATTGTAGTGGGAGAGAGTAAAGCGATAAGCAGATAGGATGCTGGAAGCAGCCTTCTCTCTGGCTGGAACCACCAAGGACGAAGGTCGTACACATGCGACGCGCTCTTCTCTCGTTTTTGCATTAATAAAGACGTTGATACTAGTTCCTCGACTATTTACTTCGTGTGCACCCCAAGACCATAGAATCCTTGAAAAAAAAAATAGTGTACCTGCTCAACTAGAGATAGGGCAGTTGTTACCTCACTCACACTTAAGCAGAAGCGGNGTGTATACACATGCTTGCACTTGTATGGAGCTTGAGAAACACAAGTACTGCTTACATTTATCTATTTCTCACAACACAGTGTTCAATAAAAATTAATACTTATGACAGGTTAGGTTAACTTTTACACCTTTATACTACGTTTCCATGGATTACTTGTGTTTTTTTAGCTTTCCACAAGTGTAAGCACGTATATGCACTTAAATATGCTATGTCATCAGAGTAGCAATCTATGTTTTTATTTTTTCAAATCTTGTAGTACACATGATGACACCAAAAAAAATTTGTTACTGTACACTAACATAAGACACACTCAAATCACTGATTCATTTGGTCAATTCACTCTTAATGACCTTCTTTTTGATTTATTAAAAATTTTTCCCATAAGACTCCGTGCATTCTGGCGATCTTAGCGAGGGACAATTTCTCTCACTCAATGGCACCACCTGACATAGGCGCATAGCGAATAAGGCTCCATCATAATTCCCTTTCCATACATGACACACAAGAACGGAAGGAAGGGAGCGGAAAATTTTACGAACAGAAAATCGGACAGACTAACATAAGCCAATTGAGCCTCGGGCACAAGATTGACAATCTTCGCGGACTCGCCTCTGTTGGAGTATAATAATAATTAAATGTGTTAATAAAGTGTACTTATTGAATTACCAACAAGAATGAGAAATATAAAAGAAAAAAATTATAAAAATAATAAAGACAGAGTAAGAAAATATTAGGCATGTGGCAACAAGGAAGCGTAGTCGTAGTAAAATAGCGAGAAATAGATTTATGTATACTGTATAGCGTGTGAGAAAACAGATATCTGTAAAGAGAGTGCCACACTCGCAACTGAAAATAAGCACATGGTTCTTGAATGGTATAATGCATTGGGTAGCGTCATATTCGAGTAAAGCACCTTCCAGGTACATATATGTGCATGAGCGTAGATATAGGAAAATAGAACGTCAACAAAGACGAGACAGCCAACCGCTCTCTTTTCTCGCCCCTCACTCTCTCTACTGCGGTTCTTAAAAGATGTCAAAAACAAGAATATACCTGCGGGAATAGAGAAGGATATACGAAATAAGAAACCATTACGGTGGAGTGTATCACCCAGCATACGAATACGAGGAAGTGCAAATAAAAGGAGAACTATCAGGGTGCAAGGGTTAACCGTGGACGGTGGCGGAAATATTATTAGGCACGGCGGTAAATTCGTTTGGATTTTTAAAAATGGGGGGGCCCCTTAATACTAAATTTGGCTAGAATGCTTACAGGTAGAAGAAACCGTTCCGAAAGTGAAGGCGCAGCAGCGAGTGCAGTGACAGTGCAACCAACAATGCTACAGACCATATAAATACCAGTCGCGTTGCAAAACCAAGTACGCGTAGCGGTCAGAAGTGCACCTTCGGCAACTGACAAAATGAAACGTCTTCGTGCATAAGAGGATGAAAAAAAAAAAAAAATTTTAATTAAATTATGGGTACATACATAAATATAGGTTACATTGGTTTATTATAATTTAGTTACCATATTTACGAACAAAAAAAATGTATTATGTAAAAATATCTAATAAGCTCGTAGCCCAGCCAACTGTAACAATAAGACGAATAAAAACATTAAAAGAATGATCGAATCAACAGTAGGGGAATAAGTAATATTATACAATACATTATAACATACTGTAATGCCATATTTTACAAATTTAACATGAATAACTTACAGTAGGATTAAATAATTAGTTAATAACTAGTAGAAATAACTTCAAGATTATTACACTCCATGAATTTACAAATAAGAATTTTGCAATAATGCACTATATTATAAAGGGAGAAGAGCGTGAACAAAAACAATAAATGTTTACACAAAAAAAACAATTTAGCGAATTTGTGTAAAGGAGGAACAAGGACAGATTTTTTTCTCTCCACCTTGTTACTCCTATATTAGAAATCTCACATACAATATAAACAACATTACACGAACATTACTCTAGCACAAACACGTAAATTAAAAAGGGAAATCGCCATCGAGGACGATAGCGGCGCGGCCTCGGATGTGTCACGTACGATATCATAGCTACACGTACGTGCGCCCCCTCTTTTTGGGGCCTACTACAGATGATTGTAGTGGGAGAGAGTAAAGCGATAAGCAGATAGGATGCTGAAAGCAGCACTCTCTCTGGCTGGAACCGGCAAGGACGAAGGTCGTACACACGCGACGCGCTCTTCTATCGTTTTTTGCATAAATAAAGACGTTGATACTAGTTCCTCGACTATTTACTTCGTGCGCACCCCAATCCTACGCAACACTATGGTGCAATAATAGTAAGAAACGGGTTTGTAGTTTTTGTACAATTTTTTTTTGCATTCTGGATCACCTTTAGTTCAATACGTAGGTACGAAACAAAGGTATTGTTTTGTTTAAGATCCGCTACTTTTTATTAAACACGTTGTTCTTAGAACACTTTTCAATGGTATGGGCAAATAAAAAAATTTTTTTCCACATTTTTTGCAACCTGCGCAGTGTTTTTTTAAATTCCAAAAAAAATGTTTATCTATTGTCAGTGTTGAACCTTAATTTTCAAAGTGATAGAAAGAAAAAAAAAAAAAAGAAATTATCATTTAGAAATCAGAGAATTCATATATATTCTTTCCTTCTTCGGTTGCTAGCATTAAATGTTCTCACGTAACGACAAATAGTTCCACTTGTTTGCTTTGGTGAAAATGTACGAAGCTGCTTTTTTGAAAAAAGCTGCATACAATTCTAAAAAATGTCACAAAAACGGGAAAAAAAAAAAAAAATGTTCCAGTGGTGGAGGATCCAGACGCAGGTGACGACGAGAGCAAGCAGCGCGAGAACGGTTTGCTCGACTGCGGCCACGAACTGATCGGCCGATTGAGACGCTCTTGTTCGCGCAAGACCTTGAAAAAGCGACTGCCCATCGTCAATTGGCTGCCCAAGTACAACGGCCAGGACGCTCTCGGCGACCTCGTGGCCGGCATCACGGTCGGCCTCACCGTCATACCCCAGTCGCTCGCCTACTCGCAGGTCGCCAGTTTGCCCGCCGAATACGGCCTCTACGCCAGTTTCCTGGGCTGTTTCACCTACATATTTTTCGGCTCGTGCAAGGACGTGCCCTTCGGACCCACTGCCATCATGTCCCTACTGACTTACCAGACCGTCAGCCACATCAACCCCATCGAGGACAGGGAAAGGCACGCGGTTTTACTTTGCTTTCTCGTTGGTCTCATCGAACTGCTCATGGGCGTTTTCGGACTTGGTAAGGACATCCACACCCCAAGATGTACAAATGCCTTTGCAATCTCACCCTCGAAATCGTTGCTTCTAGGTTTCCTGATTGACTTCGTGTCCGGTCCGGTAAGCTCGGGCTTCACCTCAGCCGTCGCCCTTATCATCGTATCGTCCCAGATAAAGGACATTCTGGGCATCAGCGCCAAAGGGCCGACCTTCGTCGAAATGTGGCGTAGCATCGTCGAGCAGCTGCACACCACTCGGGTGTGCGACGCGGCTCTGGGCGTCTCCTGCATAGTGTTCCTTCTCATTTTGCGGGTTAGTTACTCTTCCAGATTTGTCATCCCAAAACCGGTGTATGCAAAAGAGACTGACAGCCTTTGTTGTTTACAGTCAGTGGCTTCCATGAAGTTTGGCCCGGATGACGAGCACCTTCGCAGTAAGGGACAAAAAGTGGTAAACAACTTCTTTTGGCTGACGGGTACGTCGAGAAACGCGCTGCTCGTCATCATTTGCGGAGCTATTGCCTACAATTTTCCTACGGGAAACAGTCCGTTCATACTCATAGGTGAGTGCCGAGAATAGCAATTCCAACATCTTGGACATTTTATATATTCAAAATGAATTCCAGGTGCTATCCCGAGTGGAATGCCGCCAGTTCAAGCACCTCCGTTTGGTTTTATGAACTCGGACAACGCCACGGTCTCGTTCTTAGACATGTGCGCCAACTTAGGCAACGGGATCATCGTCCTACCCTTGATCGGTTTGATGGAAGATATTGCGATCTGCAAGGCTTTTGGTAAGCTCGACAGCTTCTCCCATTTGACATAGTGTTACAAGACCAATTTACTTACTCATATGGAATTTTACGACTTTACAGCCAACGGAAAGTCAGTGGACGCCACACAAGAACTGATAGCCATAGGAATCTCAAACATTGGCAATTCATTCGTCAAATCTTTCCCTGGAAGTGGATCTCTCAGCAGGAGTGCTGTGAACAACGCTTCTGGCGTGCGGACGCCTTTGGGTGGTATTTACACGGGTTTCCTGGTCATATTGGCCCTGAAGTTCTTCACTCCGTACTTTTATTACATACCGAAAGCCACTTTGGCGGCCATAATCATCGCCGCTGTTATCTTCATGGTAGAGGTCAAAGTTATCAAGCCCATGTGGAGAACGAAAAGTGCGTAACGCAGATGATTTGCTTGGATTTAATTATTTTACAGGCCCATTCGCGAATGATGTTTCAATTGGCTCTTTGGGTTGGCATCTACCCCCTCCACCTCTATTTAACTAACCGTGGGTAACGGGCACTATACCGCCGCCATGATCAAACGAACGCAGTTGTGTTCCAGGCATGTAAACACAGCTGATTCGATAGATGTACCAAAAATCTCAAACACTAATGTTTCATGTTCATCCAACCAGCTGTATAACGGTGTAAATACGCCTGGAACACAACTCCGTCCGTTTCATCATGGCGGCGACAGTTCCGCCAACCTTAAATAACTTGGTAATTCATTTTTGGAATAAACCCACCGTTTGGTTCATCAATTTCGAGTAAATTTTGGAGATATTTAGGTCAACCCCACATGTTCAAATTAGTTTGTTTAACCTAACGGTGTTAACATTACTTTTGGTTAGTTTTAAGTAGAGGAGGAGGTAGGTTGTACCAACCTAAGAGCTGTCATTAGCCAGTAGATTATTATTGACCCTAAGAGCTCTCATAAGCCAGTAGGGGCACAAGTTGTGGATCATTATTGACTTGTCTTCATTGTAGAATCCGACTTGATACCGGGAGTGGGGACCTTCATTGCTTGTCTGGCACTGCAGTTGGAATACGGAATAGCCATTGGTATCGGCATCAACGTTCTCTTTATCCTTTATCACGCAGCTAGACCCAAGATAAGCATCGAGAAGTTAAAGGTAAGGGTCACAAATTATAGTGTCTGGTACTTGGTTGCTTTATTTTCTTTGGGCCTTTTGGTGGATGGCACGTAAAATGTTGTTATTTCCAGAGCCTTCGAGGTGTCGATTACCTGATGCTGACACCCGACCGATGTCTCATCTTTCCATCGGTGGACTACGTGCGCAACTTGGTGACCAAGTACAGCCTTCGAGAAGGCGGTGAATCGACCCCCGTGGTCATTGACTGTTCCCACATCTACGGGGCGGATTTCACAGCTGCCAAAGTCGTAGAATCGCTGACCAAAGATTTTGCGGCACGAGGCCAGCCGCTGTTTTTCTACAACCTCAAGCCGTCGGTCTACGCCGTGTTCGAGGGGGTGGCGCCCAAGGACTTTGTCGTATACTACACGCAAGAGGGCCTTGACGAACTGCTCAAGGAGAGGGCCACTCACCAAAAACAGGTGCTGCGGGACGTCATTGTGCCCTAGCGCCATGGTGATCGCGTGGATCCTAGTATTTTTGTGAATTTACTAATCAAACCGGACGTTAAGGGTTACGACACGTTTGCCAAAACAATTATGAGATGTAGCGGTTAACCTATAGAGAGAGACTCGTGTTTGGAATTGATGATTTTGTTTAGGAGTATAACTGCAGTGTGGCGCGTGTATTAAAGAAGCAATATTTTTCAAGTACTCGTAAAATTGATCAGTATTTTTTTTTTTTTTTTTTTCATTTTAGTATTCATCNCTCGTGAATGTAAAAGCCTCGTACCTTATTGTCCTTCCGCTAATACTTTGATATTTTTTTTTTTTTTTTTTTTTTTCATCGATCTTCATCTATTTCTATATTTCAATATGATTCATCGTACAGCATAAGTTTTTGTAGCTATGATGAATCAAACCGCATTGTTATCGTGTTTTTCATGCCGAAGACGTCACATTAATTGACTTTAATTCAATATCGTTGATGCTTGCCTCACTTATTATCTTCGATGAGTCCTCTGTTAAATAAAAATCACGTGGTTTTAGCACGTGGTGAAACTCTATTACGCAAAAACACGTGGTATCGTCTCAAATTACCACGTGGTTTTTGGAATACCATGCAGATATTTTTAAAAAATTAACAGGTGGTATTCGAAAAATCGTTGAGTAATTTAAGACGAAACCACGTGGTCTACCTAACTAGAGTCTAATGTAGCAATGTTTAAGCAATGCTCACTTATATTACTTAAATTATTATTCAAAGTATATTTTTATCACAAGTGTGAGATGTATTATATCACAATGTATACGTTTTAAAGTTGAAAGAAGCTGCCTCATTTAGGAACTTTGATTTTTAAGGATACGAAATATATATATTTTCATGAACTAGTTTTAACGAATTTTTAAACAATATTTAGCAGCCACTGTATATATGGATTGCATTGCGTAGCTTTTAGTAGCAGTAATAATTTCTGTGATAATTTTGTAAAAAAAAAAAAAAAAGAAGCAAGGGGTATCCTAAATGTATATGAATGATACTGTAGAAACGAGTGCTACGAGAACATTAGAGCAATATTTCGAGTGTACGCCGTATTCTGTCAAAGTTCAAAAGCAAATAACAAAATTTTAAAAGTGTGTATCTAAAATTAAAGAGAAAAGTTAGTGGAATTGTTATTTTGCATTAAAATGATTAAGTGTGATGTGATTAATTCAACAAGGGTGATGACGATGAAATTTTCTTTGTCGTTGATTTGTGTGAAAAAAAAAAATGTTTATTTATTACGTTTGTTTTGTATTTTTATTGTGCAAAATTACTTATACAGTTCTTTTTTTTATCTTCAGTATCATCGTATGATGTACATACAGTGTATAAATAAATTCATCTAAAGTATAAATATCGGTGTTCATTTTCGTAGAACCATTGCCTCGACCATTGCTTCAGCGTACAGTTTAGTTATAGTACACAACAACGTTTTTTTTTCCACCTACATTTTGATTAATTATGCAGCACTTTACATTTATAATGCTTTTTTTTTGCTAATAACTTAACTTTTGTTATCCTAATTAACGCGATTATTGAGACAATTTTATCTTCGAATTAACGATATTTTTACTCTCGCCAAAACGAAATGTAAAAACATTATTTTGGAAGTATCACGTGACCTCGTCGTATTTTGATATGCAATAATAATTTGTGCACCATTTTCAATTTACGTATATATGTTATAAATTACGTCTACGTGTAATAATTACAAACAATATAATCTTTTTATCGATAACATTCATGGTGTTAACATTGTATCGTAGTCAATTTTGGCAAAAATACGAAAAATTTTTTGAAAATTTTTCCTTTAAAAAGGAAAAAAATTTTCACTCACTACTTATACTCCGGTCAATATACAGTCATTATCGACCGAGAGCAACTTTCTCAACCTTTGATGAGTTTAGTATACGCGCTATAGACTATTAATACTGTTGTCGTATAAAATACTTATATGCTATAGGTATAGCCGATATACATTATCGCCAGGGACGTAAAAGTCTCCCCTATACTCGCATTTTCTACGATATGTAGTTACGTATTGTATAAACATTTTCGTCATCTGGAAGGATCGATTACCATTTTCGTATAGGCACCGAAATACTTTGCTAAATTTTGTCATTTGTCAACATTCTCTAAACACGATTTCAAACACTTTTTTTTTTTTTGTTTTAGTCTGAAAAAAATTGACTTCATTTTTTTGCTTTCGTTACAACTTTTACTTACTTACGTTTTTCTATAGGTGTATCCCTAAGATTCTATACTTGTCTATAGTTAAAACCTGACGGACGCGGTAACTTTCCTTGTAGAAAATCGAGCGTTTGCAGTGTATAGGTTAAGTTTTCCTTAGAACGGTATATATAGTGTGAAAATGAAAAAAAATATTTATATCATAAAAGTTTTTAAGAATAGTATAGTAGATACTTTTCATCGACGCATACGTGATTAGTGCGCGTTAGACGGACATGGATTTTCGTTGTACGCGGATGATTGTTTTTTTTACGGCCAACCAAAGTCAATGCCCGTGAGTTGGTAAAAACGTCGATTGAAAGGTCGATAGAAGTCTCTAAGGCGTTGAATGGCTACGGGATCAATGAAAGGATGGCTCCGACCTTTGTTTTTACCTGGAAAAATAAAACATGAAAGTGTCCTTCCATCACGTCACACAGTGGGACAGAATGAAAGATTTCGTCTGGAAATAAAATATCTCTGGATAAATACAGGTTAGAGAGACTTTTTTTCAACTAAAAAGAAGACCTCGTGATAAATATCATCAGGCACACATAAGCTTAAACATAACCTCTTATGGTCAATTTGTCACAAATAGTGAAATAAAATGCTAAAGTCATTTTTAGATGATTTTTAACATACGAACAATTCTAAAAATCATTCAACGAATCATCTCCAAATAACCTTCCTATTCTTATCCTTTAGTGTTCCTATCCTTACCCGACAATATTTATCACGGGATAGAGTTTTTACGTAATTTACTTTGTCTTCTCTTTAATAAAAAAGAAAGTCTCCCAATAACCCTGTATCTATCTATAGAGATATTTGATTTTCGGTTCATTATACCCCAACAGTGCCTAGTTGTGCGTTGCACATTTTATTATCGAGATCCTTACCAAGGCAATGCGGCGTAGCCCGCTCCTCAGACTTGAGCAGGCAAGGAAACCCCTTGGTCGAATTGAAATAAAAATGCTTCTCGGAAACGAGTCTTTTCAATCCCAGAAAGTCCTGAGCGCGCGTTATCTCGAATGCCGGATCGGCAATCAGCCGTTCACCCGACACGAAGAGCAGCTGCGACAACGGAAAGTAGTTGAGCCAACGCTCCAGGTACTTGGCGTACACACCGATCCTAAGGGGCGCCCACGTTGTGTCCACGACCTGTCGTTAACATGACAATTAGGCACACGCTTGGCCAATGTCGAAACATATCCATTGTAAAGTCCAAGTGAACACATAACCTGTGATCCATTGAGAAACGCCATGTCCTCGAACCTGGGCATCGTCGATCTTTTGCTTCTGACCTGCGTGTAGTCGGATATGGCCCTGGTGACCGGATCGCGGACGACAACTATGAGTTTCGTACCTGGATTCATCAATTGAACGCGACGGGGTGCCTCGCTGGTTATGAAATAAGAAGGGGTCTTCTCCATCGTCACTTGGCCCTCCAGAGTGGCCGGCATTCTATGTCTACACGATCAAACAATAAGGAATCGGCTCAAATCTTTGTTTTCAAATCAATATTATCCATATGCTCTAATCACCTGTACCACTGGAAGCCTTTGGAATAGTGGTGATCGAAGAAATGAACCTCCGAGCCAGCAGCTCTGACGTCGGGATGCAGTCTCAAGAACTCAAGCAAGGCCCTGGTGCCGCCCTTTTTGATACCGATGATCAAGGCGCTCGGTAGTTGTCTCCTCGCTACGAGACCCTGCTGTCGCAGGACCTTGTACTTGACTGGAACGTCCAGGGATTCCTGCAATGATCAATTCTCTAAGTCTATCGTTCATAGAAGATAAGAAAGGATGTGAACTTTGGAGTCTTGGTAAGAGCCTTGAAATTATATATTTAAAGATTTTTCGTGATGAGTTTGTATATTTTCTAAGGACTTTGATTCAATGTGAACCGACTTAGAAGTCCCGAGTTTTCTTAATTACTTGGAAGGTAGATATACTTAAAGTGTCGAGTAGTTTCTAGGATCTACTAGTTTTTAATCGGTAACTAGATCGTTAATGTTCTTATATCCTCATCGGCGTTTCAATGTTACTGACAGTATTCATACAGGTTTTCCATAGAACCAGCATGCAATCCATATTGATTACCGATAGATTCTTCACTGATTAAATATATACTTTATCGTGAAATCAGTCTCTTTTCAAAACATAGATTCATAGAGAATTCCGTATAGAATCCAATTAAATTTCAATTATAACAATTATTTGCTTTTAATAGCTAGATATGCAAAATTACGATGCATTGATTTACCATCTGTACTATAAAAATAAAAAAACAGACAGCTTCATGTATTATACATAAATATAATCCATCGATTCACGTTTGAATATGGATTTTTGGACTCCTTGATAAATTCATGTGACGAAATGTAACAGATTTCAAAATCATTCGACTTGGATTCTAAAAGGGAATCATATGGGAATCTATTGATAGGAAAAACTGAAAATCTAAAAAAAGACTGTACATTTCAAAAGTCTTGAAAATTAAGAATAACTTGAATTATGAACTATAAAACTATTAAATTCGTATCCTTATCTTGACTTCCAATCTAAGCAGAGACTTTTTTAATCGGCAGTCATGAAGATGATATTCAGGTCTCTTTAAATAATTTCATAGAGGACTTTGTGCTTATTTCTCAGACTCCATATGAGTTCTCAGCCCTTTACTGGCCAATCGGTATCACATATATAAACTGACCTTGAGGGTCTCATTGCTCGTCCAGAGGGGGACCAGCTGTACTTTGGTGATCTTCCTCTCTAGGCCCGCCGAATCGTCGAGCGGTATCTCCCTGACCTCGTCAGTCGCCTGGTAAAACAAATTCCCGTTTTCCGATCTGAACTCGATCCTACGAAGGACAATGCGTCGCGATAGATTGCCGAGGATGCAGCTGTTCTCGAGGCAGATGAGGACGATCGAGATGAGGAAACAGACGACAACGACGATCTTGGTTGCTCGGGAGGACGGCTTGGGCACGTGGAGCTCCATCCCTCGGCCGGTGCTGCGCCTCGTACACGGCCAGCCGGAGACGACCCCGTCTCCCGGCTTACCATCGTCCACCTCTGCTCCTCGTCTTGACAGAGCCTACGTATACATTTGGATTCAAGCAAATATTTATTTCTTTCGAAATAAATAAATCCAAAGATTTTCAACATTTATACGAAATCATTGTGTCCCTTTTTATCCACTTGTGTCGTTTACACTCCGTATACTTGCTGTTTATGTGTGGGTATGGAGTATCTTGAAGGTAAAGGCCACTTGGAATTTGAAAGTTTGCGCGAGGGAGGACCAGAAAGAAAGGGAAAAAGAGAGTCGTCCCCCGAGGGCCACAGACCTTTGGGGAACTGTTACACATACATGCGATCGTATGTGTACTAGGTCACGAGGGTCGTGAATTTTTACTCTCGACACTCGCCGGGAAACTTGTGTACACATGTGTGAATTTTTATTCGCTTGGGCTTTTAAATAACAAACGGATCATATGATTATAAATAAAAAATTGATTATTGAGAGCTTTTCATGATGCAAGATACGAAATCAATATTAATCACTTGAAAACAAAGTGGTAAATTGAAGTTACAAAGATTACACACACGATAATTATGTTATTATTAATAATAAAAAAAAAAAAAAAAAAAAAAAACAAATGAGAGCTTTTAACGATGTAAATTAAAATGTGTGTTGTTTGCACCTGTACAAAATCAAAATTAGTCACTTGAAAGCAAAGTGGTAAATTGAAGTTACGAAACACACGAAAGCACCGGCGTTTATTGACCCGCTCCAAAATTTGCACACTAAAAATTGACTTTTCCCGACTATACCATAGCATTGGTTATACCAAGTTTAATAAAAATTAGGATGAAAACTTAAAACGTGCACAAAAGAAAAACTTACCAAATCCCAGAGTTTGACGACACTGCAGGGACGAATAAAAAAAGAGGTAGAGGTCCTGTTCCTCCGGTACAGTTTTTTCACGGGATGGGTCTCGAGCACACGCGGAGCTCACGTCGGGAGCTTTACTATATACACGTATACGCATCAGGAGCTTCTCTCTTCCTCGAAATCAATACCCCCCCGCCCGAAACTGCGGTCCTCCGACGCGCGCACCAAACCACGCTTACCCTCTCTCTCTTTGGGAAAAGGGATGAAGCTCACATAGGTATTATACGTGCAACATCCGATTTTTCCTTTCATTATAATTGTTTTGTATGGGAAAGGAAAAAGCTCTATTTACAACGTGAGAGGTTTATCGACCGCTGGATGGTTGGGAACTTGTTTGACCGACGAGAGCTTTTCAGAGCAATATTTTAATGGTAAAGTTACACGTTGTACCACTCGGAAGCTGTTGAAGCAATCCCTGGTAATGAATCAATCTGTGGTTTTTTTTTTTTTTTTTTTTTACCGAAACAGTTTAACAATTTAATATCAGTGTTTTTCTAAAAGTTACTGCAGTCGAGCTCGTGTAGGATGTACAACAGTGGGATGAAAGTTTATATAGAAAAGACAATGAATAAAACACTCGTAGTAACTTATATCAACGCTTTTTAATATTATTAATCTGTATGTTCTCACCAGTGCTTAAATTACAATGATTTATCGTTATTTTTACTTTACAGCGGCCGGAAATGGGTCGCACGATAGTGAACAGCATTTATTATTTCATTCGTTTATAATTTTTTTTTTTTAGCTTTGTCGTACTTAATCATCATCGTTATAATCAAAAGAAATGGTATAATACAAAGTTAAATTTTTTTCGCTGTCGGATAATCGCCTTTGATAATGCACCTATATTTCATGTATACATTACTGTTTATCATTACAGTACGATTTTTAATCATAGAAAAGCTTAAGAAGTTAAAAGTTTTTTTTCTCGTACGTTAATAATGAAAAGCACAATACAATGTTGGGTTTGAATTTTTTTTTTTTTTTTTTTTTTTTTTTTTTTTTTTCTTTAAGTTCTTGCGTCAGATTGACAATTGTTTTATATTATTTTGCGAGAGTAATGATAAAATCGAATTTTTCGTAACATGAAATTTAAATTTAGTAGTTTCGTCGTTTTAATACGTAAGGAATTCTAGAAAATTGTTGAATCTTTTTTAGTGCTATTTATATTGTAATTGAAAAATTTCACAATTTGTCTACAGTTTTTAGATTGAAGTAGAAAGATATAACATATATTACAATGCACTAAAAATTCAACTATACGAATATTGACAGGACGTTAATAGATTAATTTTAGGCCTATTTTCACCTTTAGATCCTCAAGTAATTTTAAATAGTTCGTAACTTTCGTAAATATCCTTAATTTCTCAACGGTAAATATACGATTTATCTGGTGTGGTAAATTTTGAAAAATAAATTTACTCTGGACTTAAACATTTTTACTTCCAAAGTTGTTTTCCAAACATTGTTTTTAGTCAAAAAATCTACGATTAATCGCTTCGCACTTACAACTATAATTTAATTTTCGATTATTCCTAACTGTACTATTTATATTTTCCGTTAAATTTTATGTAGTTTAAAAAATAAAATCTATCTCTTAAATAAGAAAAAAAAAAAAAAAAAAAAAAAAAAAAAACAAATTATATTTATAATTAACACAATCTATTTCAATTCACATGGTAAGCAATGTACCTTTCTTATCTCTTTTTATGATCAATTCATCTGGTTTATCACTAACGGGGTTATCATAAAATTTCATTTAGTTAAACAGTTTTTGAAAAAAAATCGCACGAGTTGATTTTGGTATTATTTACAACATATTCACGTTATGAAAATTAAATAAAAAAAAAAACTATGTAAACTAGTACCGATACACAACCAAAGAAAATATAATGTTTTTCACTACTTAAAAATTTTTCTAACTCCTTCGCAACTTTTTGTGGTAAAATATCAAATTGTTTCCATTGTTCGTCAAACTGATCATAAATAAAAAAATATGTTCTTCATAATAACCCCCTTCACAATTTCATGACTTTTATGTACAACTGAGTCAAGTCCAAACGTATTTTCACACTCAATAATTAGTAAAAAAAAAAAAAAAAAAAAATCTTATACACTGTTGTCTGGGACCAGAGAGAGGGACAGCAACACTTCACGACATCGTTTTGAACGCCGTCGTTCTGCGCTCGTGTGATATAGGCATTGTTATACAACGAGATAAATCAGCGCCTTTGGGGCCAGTCGTCAGTGCTTATCGGTACAAAATCCATCAAGGGATGTAGTACCGTTTTATTTAGATTTAACTGTTTTTTTTCTTCCTTTGCTCAAAGGAGGTGGTTTGTTTAATATGTACACCGCGTGATGAAGGATTCAGTGGGGCACAGGGGATCTCTTCGTTTTTCCGACATCCAATAGAGAGTAACAAGTACGTATATCGTGAGTTGAAAAACGAAGATAACAATCAACCGAACCCCGAAAATCCGAACATCAGTTTACACCAGATGGCTAATTCCAGTTTTTCTTGTACACTCCTACACCATCAGTTCTTCAATCAGAGATATTCTAAATCAACTTACAACGTCCGTGGAAGCTCTCGTCTTCCACAGTCACTTTTATTTTCATGTTCTATATACTATTTGAGATTTCACAAATTCCATCGTTGGTTGGAAATCCGTTACCTGTACATTAACGCTCGTAATCCATCGACAAAACCAACACGAAACCCTTTTCACTCGTGTTTTTTTTTTTTTACTCCTTCTTCCATTATCCTCATCAGAACCAAGTCTCGAAATTTCGGCGTGGCCTCCTTAGACGTACTTCCAGAAGATGATCCAGTAGGACACGTTCAGGCAGGCAAAGAGCGCCGGGAACAGCACTCGGGAGACACGATCGATGTTGACGGCCCGTATCTTGGCCATGGCCATTTTGTTGGGTTTCGGCTTCGGTGGTGGCACGCTCGCCGACTTTTGGGACCGACCGGATAGTAACATTGCGTTTTCCTGCGTGCAGCAACGATCACCACTTGAGGCGTCGTACAGCGCTGGACCCCTGAGATCCTCCGCGTTGCTCGATTCAAGACCTAACCATGTCAATGGCCATTTTGTGAACTAACATCGCGGGAGCTTTAGCAACGCAGAGGACCAGGGATCGAGAGCTGGTAACGTAGTCTTGGCACTCAGTCATTACCTTGCTGGCGATGTCGAAGATCTTGTCGAGCTTGGGATCCGGTCCGTGTCCAGGTGGTGGTGGTGGAGGTGGCTGGGGTTGGGGCTTCGGCGGGGGTTCACTGGTCTCCCCCATGATGAGGACTATGTTGACCAGGCAGTACTCCATCAGCGCCATGAACACGAATATCGTGCACACTGACATGAACGCGTCCACGGCTTTGAGGTAGGAGACGGGCGGTAGCGAGGCTTGACTCTTCGCGTGTTGCGTCGATAGAGTCAGCAGTGACGTCACGCCAAGGGTCACTCGGGCCGGCGCTGCCTCTGGCTTTATCCAGAAGGACACCCACTGCAATGATGACCACACAAGGTTTCGCTATCGTATCGATCTCGAAGAAACGGAATTGCTGAGGACTGCGCACTTCCACGCATCGATAACAATTCCCGAGTCTCTTTAAAGACTCAAGAGACTTTGAAGTCATCATTTCTGGATGGCTTTAAAGTCTTTCAAAGTACTTTTGTAACTTGGAAACTTCAACATTGAAGAAAACCATGTAGTCTTACCACGTGGTGTAAGACAATAAGGTGAACCATGTGGTTTTGTCCCAAATCACTACATACCATCCGGTGGTTTTTTAAAATATCGGTATGGGACAAAACCGTGTGGTTTGCCTCATAGTCTGACCGTGTGATAAAACCACGTGTTTTTTTTTCCAATCGAGTAACTTTGTTGGTTCGTAATCTTTGATGTGAAAACTCACCGACATGATGACAATCAGGCAAGTTGGCACGTAAGTGTGAAACAGGTAGTAGCCCAAGCGTCGTTTTAGAACGAAAATGACTTCCAGGCAGGTAAAGTTACCTGATCAGCATGTAAATATTTGGGGAATCGAATGAAAAAACGGTATAAATCAATGATCAAACTACCGATTGATGGACTATTTCGTAAATGAAGACACAAGAATTACATGAAACAAAAACTGAATGTCGTGCGTACCGGTGGAATAAACCTGCGTGCAGTCGGCCGTGTAATTTTTGATGAGCTCCGATTGGGGCAACTCGATGCTCTCGTCGACCACCAGAGGCACGTCCGGGTCCCACTGGAAGATCATCTCGTCCGTGGTGTGCGACACTGTTGACCGACATTTTCCTTTTCAACTCACAACACCGCTATACATACCCTCAGATTGTAAGGTCGATTAGCCGCGAAACACTCCATCGAATAAACGTCTTTCTATCCCCCCCCCCTCAACTCTGCTCCATCAAACGCCCGCCACGCCGCAACGGTGATCCATCTCGACAAGTATCGAGGTTGCGGTGGATGGGCTTTCAAGTGGATGGTGTTCAAAGAGCACCGATTACGCTTCCGGGCAACGATACCCCCGTCACCAGCATCGATTTTGTTCGAACCCTCGATTCAACGTAACCGAACGAGCACCTTTTATAAGCTCTTTGGTTATTGGACTTCTTCAACTTGGTACGGAATTTTTTTTTATATTTCGAACCTACATTTTATATAAATAGGTCGATCATTGGCTTTGTGAAAAAAAAGCTGATGGAGTAAAAGGGGAGACCGAGTTTGTGTGTATTATAAGTAGAACAAGTTCAGTACGATAAGACACGATACCGTAGGCCCAGGGCGTACAATTGAAAGTCACGAGGTTTTTCGGAGAACTTGAGCTCGTAAATTATTCAAAGGCAACAACCTCTTTGATGATTTTGTATCATTTGTGTTAATATGATGAGAAACGATACTCACGACTTTCCATTTGTAATTTACATTCTTGCGTGTCGTGGGGGTAGATGAGAAAATTCATCGCACAGGATAATTTCAGCGTCAACCTGAAATCAGAAAATTTTCATGGACGATCGACTAAATGTTGATTTATTTTCCGATAACCGCGTCGCAACTTACTTGACCATGTACAAAATAGTTTTGTCCTTGTATAGCCACAAGTAGTGATTGGGTATCGTCATCGTTTGGAACGTCACCGATTTGGCGTTCTTGAAAAACGAATCTGGTCTCCACATCTGCTTCAACCAGTCCACTTCTAACAATCTTTGGAGTAGAAATAAAAAGTAACGTTACGAGCACTGAGTTTTACTTTTTTTTTTTCAATAGTACTATCAATGGTTCGAACCTATATTCGGACGTCATGTTCTCGGGAAGTCGCAGCCTGTTGTCTTTCCAAGTTTGCGCGAAAAATATGTCCGCGGTGTAGGTCTACGGCGATGAGAGTAATTTATTGTTTGAATGCAATAGGAGAGAAAAAAAATCGCGTGAAAAATGAAAAATGTAGTGACCATTGCGTTTTCGTCGATAGAGTCGAGACCCATGACAGTAACGTGGAAGTACACTATGGTAGCTGCGTTGTCTTTTTTCGGTGGTCGCATTTTGTCGTAAAGCATAGGATCTTCCGGCAGCAAATCTAAAAATTCCAAACGCTTCCTGCAATCAATTCATTCCTTTGATTGGCTTTCGACATTTACTCTTAAAATTATTCTTATACTGAAAAAAATAGGTGGTCGAAAGTACAGACAATAAACGAAATCGGATGAATTGTATTTCTACAGTATTATCTAGGTAATTCCGTATTTAGAAGTTGAGTATACTTTAAAGTTGATGGCGATGGCAGTTTTGAAATGTTATACTTGAATTTACCATCAAATTAAAATTAATGTTGTTACAATTATGTAAAATCGGCAAGATTTCGTATGTTTTTTCTACCGTATTGAACAATCGGATTTTGTATCGACCAGCTAAATGTACATTCCTATACATCCTGATAGTTACGTGTTTTCTATAATAATACTAAAAAAGTACTAAGGACTACACAGAGCAACTGTTAATCAATTAGAAATAAAAAAAGCTTCAAAAACCGTTTTTCACTCAATCACAATCCATGACCGATCTCGTGAAACTTCAAAGTTGAAAAATCGGTAAGCATCGTCGCACTCCAAAATCCACTCATACAAAAAACTAAAAAAAACTCAATCAGCGCAACGAGGCTTACTGTGCATGGCCAAAAGTGGCCATCTGGAGGACCACAGTAAGTAGCACAAGGAGGCCGACAGTGCCGCCGCTGAGTCCCTCCCGCATCTTCAGACTTGCCGATTTCAGCGCATTACCATGTGGAAAAATCACCCGACTCTCATTTAACAACGACAGACGGTGAACTTTAGTAATAGCGCGCACTCGGATCGTCTCGAGCGTCTTCTCGCAGCGGGACTACATCGAAGATAAGAGAGAGTGAGAAAAAAATCGTAACTAGATGGTGCGCCGGGAGATGAAGACGACTCACCTTCGCGAGAACAACTGGAGCTCGCAGCTGCTCTCTCGGCCTACTGGCTCTCCGTCTCTTTCGATGCTCCGGAGAGGGTGGCCGGAATTTTCTGCACAACTCGCAGAAATCGGGCGCAGAGGGAGAGAGAACGGAAAGCTTCTCCTTTCGCCCCTCGCTTGTATCTCTCCTTCGCTCTCACTTGTGATAGTCTTTGTGGTAGCCGAGAAGATGCTGTGAACTATTAACAACGATTGGAATACAATTTGTGGTAAGATAAGGAATTACGTGAGAGTAAACTGTTAGTTTGGCAAAAGATGCTTTTGTAAATAATATAGCTTCAATGTTTCTATCGTGACAAAACATGCGTTGAATCTTTGATTAACTTAAATCGATAAGAGATGGCCGAAAAAGATGCTACATTCGTTATCTTCCACGACCAGTTTAACAAGGCATTATCTAGACGTAAAAAATACATCTAAATTCTAGAAGAATTAACATATGAATAATCCTGCAACTGAATGTTACGCTAATCGATTATCAGGACGTAAAGAAAAACCACGATCTCAGGAATATCTTCACTGAAGAAAAGAAGAAAATAAAGAATTTGTCCAAACGTTGTCCAAAGTTTAACATAAAATCATGCGAATATCTAAACAAATGGCAAACTGATAATTTCAGGAATATCTTTACTGAAGAAGAGAAGAAAATGAAGAATTCGTGCAAATGTTATCCAGAGATGACTATTAAACCATGCTTACCATATAAAAACTTCAAAAAACCAACGATTTCAGGGATATCTTCTCTGAAGAAAAGAAAATCATGTAAATATTGTTCACAGCTGAACGTAAAATCGTTTAAGTACCAAAACACATGAAAAAATAATTATCTCTGAAAGATCTTTATCAGAGAATAGAAAAAATGAGGAAATTCTCTAAAGTTGACCATTAAACCGTGTTAAAAATATCAAGACCCGCAGAAAAACAATGATCCCAGAAATATATTTACAGAAGAAGAGAAATAAGCATGAAATCTTTCTAAAGTAATCCACAGCTGCACACAAAATCATTCGAGTACTGGGACACTAAGACAAATAATGATCTTAAAAATATTTTCACGTCAGAAGAGAAAAACCTGAAGAAATCATTAAAAATTGTCTGCATTTAATATAAAATCTTGCAAGTACCTAAATACATACAAAAACAATAATCTCGAAAAGATCTTCACTGAAGATGAGAAAAAATAAAGAAATTGTCCAAATGTCATTCAGAAGTGACAATTAGAACATGGTCAAAATATCAAGACCCAAAGAAAAAACTACAATCATAAAAATATCTTCACCAAAATTGAGAACAAATTAAAAAGTTCTTTAAGCATCATCTAGTTGCTAAATATAAAAATCATGCAAGTACTTGGACTAAAAAAACTACTATCTTAGAAACATCTTCACAAAAGAAGAAAACAATTGAAGATATCATCTAACAGACGCTTTACACAAAACCATGATGAAAATTTCAAGAACCTAAAAACAATTATGATCCCAAGAGTATCGTCACTGGAGAAGATTAAAAAAAAAAGTGAAGAAATCATTCAAAATTGTCAAATCCGAGCTTGTGACAACCGTCAAGAGACACCCGTCAACTTAGTAACCTCGTTTCTCGTTCTTCTCGATTCACGAAAAAAAAGGGCCAAGTCAATCGAAGTCAGGCCACGTACCACACTACACACGACTACCAGGGTCAAAGGTGTAAGTCGTCGCAGAGACAAGTGTTAAGGCATGCCAGCTTGCGCGAAATCCCTCGTGGACCTTCGTTCCGAATCCAAAAGGAGAAGGGGGCAAAAGCAAGAGGGTTGCCCTCGACCCTCTCCTCCCAGCTGAATTTACTCGAATGCGCCAGCAGAAGCAAGAGATTTGTCTCTCTCTCTCTCTCTCTCCCTCTTCCTCCAGCGATCTTTTGTCTCGCGAATCTTCCTCTTCTTTGCTTCCCCCTCGTGTGGCTTACTCCGTAAGAAGGTACTCTCGGCACCTCGTTTTCCTCTTCCTCTGGCGCTCACAATCGCTTTAGCTCGTCGTCTTCCGGCATTGTCTCACCTTTTTTTCCCCCTTGTCTCTTCTCTTTCCTTTACCGGCGTCAGCCCACGCTTCAAAGACGAGAGAGGAACCCAACTCCCGCGAGAGATCGACGAATGCGCGCGTTTGGTGTTTACCAAGTGCCTTCAGATACAGTCATTACCACTACTTGGCTTGTTGGGATATTCAACCTTTTTTTTTTTTTTTTTTTCATTCCTTTTCAGGTGGATTCCAAACGGGACACGGTCGTGACTGGAATTGAGAATTTAGTCGAACAATTAGGTAACGCTTCATCAGTTTCTTGGCCACGCGTGTTGTTAGATCCTGCGATGACTCAAGGTTGGCCAGGTGTTCGCACCGTTAAGGTCGAACATTAGACACAATACATACGTGTTACAAAGAATCACTGGTATGATTCGGACTTATTATACAAATATGAGATTATGGCAATAATGGTAATAATCGTAGAGTCCTCCTCCGAAAGTAAAAAAATCAAGCTCACAAGGTGGATTGTTCATCAGTACTTGAAGAAAAAAAACGAGTCAACATCCCAGGAAACTGTTTTGTCCGAAGATTTCTTATATGGATGTATCGTAGACGTCTAATGTCCACCTGGAACAGGTCTTTGGGACTTCCACCTCAGGTGGACATTAGCAAATGCGTGTTGCTGGGATGTGCGTACATTTCGAATAATAGCCTTTTGATTAAGCACGCAAAAAGTCCAACAATTACACCAACGTTCATAATGAAGAAGAACTTTCAACGATCAATCGAGTCCAATCAGAACCCACATTCGCGCGACCATTTACCAAACTTGGAGCATATATTATATACGGCAGCGATGTCTACGTACGTGGAGTATTCGCATGGAAAATAGGCCAAAGCGAGGAAGACGCACTCCACCCTTCCCACTTTCGGCACTCGGAGCGATGTATCGATCATCCACTAGGCCTCTCCGCGAACCGATGTCCCTCTCTCTCTCTCTGGCAAGGCCCTCGGCGTGGCGAGGGAGGTGGGGTCTCCCTCGTTGGAAATTGTGCCGCGAATAGAAAGCCGTGGCTCGCGCGCGCGCAAGCTCGGCTTCGAGTGGCCACCCGAGGAGGACGTGCACAGCCAGCATCTCTACGTGGCCGTATTATCTCGAACGGGCCACGAGTAGGAGGAGGAAGTGAAGTAGGTGGGTCTCTTCTCTCGGCTTTGGGGGAAGGGGTGGAATATCCACGCTGACGATGGACACGAAAGATAAGCCACCAGTGTTTGGTGGAATAATGTTGTGGGGGAAAGGGGACGGTTTCTTTTTTTAATTAGAAATGTGTTCCCCCTCAAAGGGTTCCTTTGGTCCACAGAGACATGAAAGCTGGCTTTAATACCAACTGCTCGTTGTTAACTCTCGGCTTTGACACTCCTTTTCCAATATACGGAGGAAACAGTCGCTGCTGTTGAGCCGTTTGATTTGACATTTTCACAGAGAATCCGGGAATCAGGTCCAAGCCGAAAACACTTACTCCTTTTGCCGAGTAGTCCGTAATTACGGATATGGTCGTTTTTCTTTCCCCACGTGTGTAGCGGAGTACCGGAGCGCAGGGAGGAGTTGGATCGTTAATCGACGCTTCGAGTGTCTCATCGGGAAAGAGCGCACTTGAGTTTCCGCGGAAGATGAAGGGGGGGACGGGGACGGTGGTTGTTGGCTCGACGCTGATGCCCCCTCGTATTATAATACTTTATCAAGTCGCACATTTTTCAAGGGCTTATTAATTATGGAGGCGACCGAGTTTCGCTGGGGACGTTTTTTTCTTTCTTTTTTTTTTTGAAAAACAGAATCTGTTTCGTTGAAAAAAAGGTGCGTCAAGTGTCCTTTACTTGGATTTTTCATGGTTTTTATTTTTTTCAGGGGAAAAGTCCATAAGAAAATTTGCCTCTAACGTAACCGGTTTACCGGTGGCGTTGCGAAATTCAGATCGATAATGATCATGTGATCATGAGGTAGAAGCACTTTTATTACGGGGCAAAAAAATGGCTCCTACTACGATCCATTGCAATTATTTGTTAAAAACAAATGGTCATTGTATACATATATTTTCAAATTAATAATTTTAATAACATAATTGGTGCCTTCAGATACTTAACCTCAAAACTTTCAAATTTTTAATAACCTCACATATCATCTATTACGAGTCACGCGAGATTACGATTGAAATACATTATGTATCATGTATAGGAGAATTAGTTAGAGACACCAAAATTTTATTTTTTAAGTTGCTCGTATTAGGTTCAAAAAGGTTACCCACATTTTTGGTTATACATGCTTTTGGGGTATCGTATATTACTAATTGAAAAATTATAATACTTTTCAAGGAAGTAACACCCTCATCTTGAACATTTCGTAATGGTGAAAAATTTTATATTACAATTGAAATCGTAGTCCGAATTAAATTTTCCCCCAGTAGGTGAATTTACCTTAATTAAGATGTATATGCTACTGAACAACGTACGTAAAGTCTGTACGTAAATTATGTATCGGTGTAGGGAAAAAAGACGCTGGAAAAAGAGGAGGAGAAGCGCGGCCGAGTTCCAAAGAAGTGATTTCAACGCGAAGTAGACGACTCTGACGTAAAAGCTGGGAGGCTCCTCCACTTATCTCGGCGAGAGCCAACAATGGTGGACGATTTCGATACTCGACAATGCCCGCATTAATTGCGATGCTGACGCGCTAGACCCTACGATGCTTTTTTTCCTTTTTTTCCTTTTTTTTTTTTTAGGAGCAGCGGAAGAATCGTTGGGAAGAAGACTAGACTGTTGTGGGCTGAATTTTTTATGCTCTTTTTTAATGCAAATCCAAGTGGTATGTTAAAAGTACACGTTTAAAGCCTCTGGTGATTAAAATTTCTTTTTTTTTTCCATAGCTGTATTAAAAATAATGATATGGTATACTAACTATACAACCAGTTCTACTAAACTGGACACTTTTGAACAGAAAAAACCAACGTAAAACCACTGTAGGGTGGAAATACTGGGCTGCCACAGATTTAACATTCATACGAGCATGTTTTTCTCTTTACAGCTTTCTCGTGAATAAAAAATTGTTTAGTTCAATAGAATAGGTGAAATACATTGTAAAGCATCGTTTTTGTTGTTTTTTCAACCGTAGTGTAATGCATTTTATAAGAAACATAATTTTTTATTGGAAGATAATATTCGTTAAAAAAAAAAAAAAGAATATGAGATTTGGAAGACTGCGTATTACAATAATTGTACTTAATTTTGTAAATTGAAGATGGCCAAGTACCAATAATAATGGAGTTTACACTTTCAACCAGTAGAAGTTTAATTATTTAAAATATTGTTAATGAAATATACCTAACTCATAATGTCAAGTGGTCAAAAGATGTAATATTTTATGTTACTTAATGTAATATCAAAGCATATCTGGTACTACCAAGATATTTAGCGAGTACCTATTCGCAAATAAATTGGATATAGGACTAAGTCCGCGTGGGTCTATTATTTTTTAAGTTACTTAATTTTCGCTTCTTTTTTAATTCAAAAATTTTAACTATAGATTCCTATGAAAGACATATTTATATTGAGCCAAATTAAGAATTTTTTAGTAAAGATTGGTCGAAAAATAAATATCACGAATGATACAAAAAAAAGATGTATCGTCCGACAAGTACCGATTTCCTCGAAAAAAAAAAAAAAAAAAAAACCCAAATTTTTTCCTCACACCACTCGAAAGGGAAAAACAAACGAAAAAAAAAAAAAAATTCGCATCCACTCGAACCGAATGCAAGGAAGAAGAGCGAGAGGATGCAGTCACGATGGTAACGGGCCGCGTCAAGAGGTGCCGGGCAATCAGGTCATCGGGCGTTTCCGGCGAAATGCAGTACAGCTGCACCGAGTACCCTACGTCAGTGGCAAAGAAAAATAAAAAACAACCGAACGGACACGTGGTTCTAGTTTTACAAAAAAAAAAAAAAAAAAAAAAAAAAGAAGAACGTGACGTCGCTCAGTGGCACAGCCCCTTTCTCTTCTTCTCGAGGGGCCGTTATCCCCTTGAGAAGCGACAAATTCGAGGAGTTCGGCAGAGATGGTACACATGCTGTATGCCTACTGTACAGTTGCCAGAGTTATACATGGCTATACATGGGGATGAATAGTCGTGGCAGCCTTGGACCAACAATGAGGGTGAATTAGAAAACGAGGCTTCCGATTGCAGTCGAGATTCTGATCGGGTTACCTGATGAGATTGAAGGTTGGATAAAAATAGAGATAAATGCAGTAGATTAGATCAGCGTTTGGTCAGACGGCGCCATACAATACACGTCGAGTACGTACATACACTATAAACTTACCAGTAATTGTCAGTACGCAAAATATTATTTGCAAATAAATAAATAAATAGAGATCAGAAAATATTTTGTTTACAACCTTTCTTTTCCTTTCTTTTTGGTATGAAATATTTGTTGTACAGAAATCGTCAGTTCGTGTTCACATTCAATCGCGTGAACAAAAAATCGTCTGTGAAAAAAACAATCTGTTCACTTAGGCACAATTAATTGTGAATAGAAGCATTTTTTAGTTATTACTATTTAACTTGTGATTAAAATTTTCCGTACAATAATTTGTTTATCATCGAAATTAATGCTGTACACACAGTTAAAAATTTTGTGAAAGTTGATGTTACGTGCAATAAATTTTTGTTAATTCTACCCAAAATTCGTATACTTTTGTACACAAAATAGCTGTACTTAATACACAAAAATTTGTGTACATTGGGCCAAAAAACAAAATTTGTGTTTTTTTGTATACCAAACTTACATACAAATTTACACGAAAAATATGGAGTTGATTCAATTTTAGAAAAAATTCTTCTGTTAACAATTAAATTGATTATGAACAATGCATCAGTATTAAACTGTATGAAGTAAATTTCATAACATAATTATTGAATTTTAATACATTACGTAAAAAAATTGTACCCTATTACTGATGAAAACTCACAAATCAAATCGATACTTCGAAAGGAACACGACACGTCAATCAATATACTTAATTACGATTATGTTGGCACCTTAAAAATAAATTATCTAGTTGGATAAGCTTGTAAGGCCTATTTTGGTACAGATGAATTTTTAACATTGCATATAGAGAAGCTGAAGGGGTGCTTTTGCGTCAAAGAATGACGTCACCGACATCTATGCATTACTGTTGAAGTAATCAGATTAAAAGGACTACACTTTGTATGAAATTATAGGATGTGAGTACCCAGACTTAAACACAATTATTTTATGGATTTCTAAACACTTTTGACGTAATTTTTTTTCATCTCCACAAATATATATGCATTCTTTTTGCTGAAAACTTTTTTATTAATTACCATTTGCAATAAAATACTGAGAAAAAAAAAAATTTATTTTGTACCAGGTAAGAGCAATGCATTTTAGATATCAAAGTTTATTGTTCAGTAGAGAAAATCAAATATTTAAATACTTTGACTCGTTTTTTTTTTCTTCCGAATTGCAAAACATTTTTTTTTTTTTTTTTGCTGAAAAACATTTTATCAAGCATTGTGTTACAAGTAGTATTTAATAATTAATTATATCATCAGCAAAAAATTATCGAGCTGCAGAACAATTTTTACCAACCATTGAATATATATATATCCCTAATTTGATCAAAAATAACACTTTTCCAACAACCCGCTATTATTGGTAATAATTTCAAATAAAAAAAAAGGAGGGGGGATGGTGTAAAAAAACATATACATCGAAAACAAGAGAAAAACGCATTTTCCAACAGATTCCCCCCACTTTGCCCGTCACACTGCGGTACAAAGAGTGCACTTGCACTCTTGAGGGCAAATCGCTCGGAGCGATCGGTCGATGCGGTGATGTTCGCCTCCTCCTCCTTACTTGGCGCCCTCGCCCAAAATTAGATTTCGCAAAATCCTCGGCTAGGCCAACACCTGTTTTCGCGCATACACACAGAGAAAAAGACAAGCAGCGTTGTGTACGTCGCGGGGGGATTTTTTCGCGTACGTCAGCTCGGACGGTCTCGCGATCGGGAAGAAACAGAGGGGCTGAAGAGGAAGGAAGCTGTGACGAGGGAAAAAGGGACTGACAGTCAATAAAGGGGTAGGCAGGTGGGTGAAAGGGGAGGGAAAAGAGAGCCTGACGTCGCGCGCTCGACTGCACCGAGACACTGGGGTTTGTCGCCATGGAAGTAGCTATTAGGCACCGAGACCATACTGCTGTGAATACGGTCGACAAAGTTACGGATAGAGATTTTTTTATTTTTTTTTTATTTTCCCTTGTTTGAATTTTTTGGCGAAAGTCTCAAGAAACAACCAGGTTATTGTATCGGCCAATATTTTTAGTACCGTGTCTTTGGGGCAAAAAAAATTGTCTTCTCTTATTAAACACAAATTAAGAAGGAGACGGAATAATTAATTGTCCACTACATTATATTCTTAATAAAAGAAAATAAATCAATTTTTTTTTCTATATTTTTTATTGTGCTGCACTACAACCACAGAATTTTTCCTAAATCTCGGAGGTAACTTCTGTTTTGTAAAATGAGCATTAGAGTAAAATTATCTAATTAAAAACAACGTCCAATGGTGGTACTGTTATATTTCTGTATTTATTAAAAACAAAAACAACGTTTCAACCGTTTGGACAACATCCTGGTTCTCATTAGGTACAAAAAGCTCTGACTCTTACGAAAGGGATATAAAATCGTAATGAAATAATTAAACTATCTAAATTTTACCTGATAAAAAAAAAAAAAAAAAAAAAAAATTAGGAAATTTAAAATGATCATCAGGTAAAATTTAGTTTTACTCTAATGCTATTATCGTCAAGAAAACGTCAAAATTAATGTATTAGTTTTTATTTTGCAATTTTATTGATAATTTAAATTTGTCAGCGTGCGATAATGCACGACTTATTGAGCCACGTGTCACCAGTAGGCAAAATACTTTTTTACTTGTTTCATTATTTTTTCAAACTATCGATATCGGTTTGTTTCGTCATTTCGGTAACTCTAATAAGGCAATTGTGCAAAAAATAACGATGGTCACATATTTCATAAAAAAATATTATTTACCATCATTATTTGTCCTCGAAATTTAACAAGCTGCGACTTCAACAACCTTGACCTCGACGCCGGGAAAAAAAAATAAAGTAAAATAAAACGCAACTATCGAAAAATTTGGTACGGCGGCCAAAAAAAAATCATCCATCTTTTTTTAGATACACCTACAACGTACACATCCATATACCAACAAAAAAAAAAAAAAAAAAAAAAATAGTGCAGGTTTTTCGAGGCTGTTGTATGTACATATAGACTGGAGGAAAGACGATGCACGATAAGCACGCTCGCTCTTCTCATCCTCCGAGCTGACTGTCACCACCACGACCACGTGGTACTTTTATATATCCTCTTAACTCGCTACTTTTTTTTTCTCGGTAAATCGGGCATGTGTACCAATACATTCGTGTATAGGTTGTT
This sequence comes from Copidosoma floridanum, assembly GCF_000648655.2. The sequence goes on along the minus strand of NW_019379469.1, from coordinate 161,096 downwards.
TTGGACGGTCTTCGCGCCCTGGGGGCTTTTGCGTAAGTCCAAGGGCTATTTTTGGATTACACGTGGCAGAGGGTGTCCGTACTTATTTATGTACAAAAAACCAGACTCTCGACGAGATTGCACCCGAGAGTTGGACGATTGCCGAATGCCGACGTGGCGCTCGAGGGTAAGGGCGTCGAGGACCTGCTTTAAAATGGGCACGGGCTTTTCGATGTGAACTTGCAAAATGTGTGCATGTATCGATGGTTGAAAAATTGTTGGTTGATTTTTTTTTTTTTTTTTTTTGTCGCTACTCATTGATTGGCATTTTCTTGAAATAAAAATACACAGGCTGTTTTACCATTTGAACGATAAATCAAAAGATATGATGAATAAAAAGGAATAGTGAACTACGAGTTACAAGATTTATTATTAATCATGTAAAAAAAGGAAAAGTGTACCTACACGTGGATAAAATGTTTAGACACGTGTGACCATCTGTAGGTAAAGCAGGTCATAACGTTTAATTTTTTAAATGGTTTCAAAGTAATGATATTTACGATGTAAAGAGATTGAATGTTTATGAGCAAATATCGTTGAAATAAGGTTCACTTGTAGATGGCATTGTTTGTTCTAGCCTGGAAGACAAATTCGAAACAACAATCAGAATTTCTTGGAATTCTAAAAATTTTGTTATTACATTCAAATTAAATAACTTACCTTCGTCAAGCTTACTTCACCGTGTATAACTGAAAGAAAAAACATAAACTGGATGGACATTTGAAGGGTGATGGAAAGAAAAAGAAAAAATTCAACACTCGATTCTTATGTAGGATAGATGACATTTATTTCATTATCTTGAATCTATTGATTTATACTACTGATGCTATACTCGTACATATTACCTACAATTATGTCAATAATTATGCATGAATTCAAAAATGCGTGTGTCTGTTGCGCGAGTGTTTCATTAGAGCCTGCCGTTCCGCGTTTTTGCGGTGATTATATGTTTATTACATATACGTAACGAGACAACAAAAGAAAAAGAGAAAGCAGAATTGCACGCACAGCCAAAAAAAATGCCACTTTACTTTCAATCATATAATTATACGGTAGATGCCCAGCTTAAACGGCTAATCGATCGTGTCTGAGAAACTTATCTTTACAATCACAAAAATGCGAGACAAATCGATTTGGCCGCCATTTTATATTCACGATGGACCGCCATTTTGTTGACACCACATTCATCCTGTTTACAATTTTCTTTTTATTTTGTTCTCTGCTTTACGCTCAACACCGCTTTGAACTTGCATGCAACTTATTCCTACAGTTTTACGATTCGTTTGAACCTTTTTTTTTTGTCTTTTTGCTTCTACCCTTCGATCCCTTGGCAATGATTAAGAGGCCGCTCACGCGCTCTTTTATTTGGTTCTCTTTTTGCTTTGCTCCTTACGTACCGGTACGTTTGGTTGATGAAGCAGATGTTGTTATTTTTGTCTTTGAAAATGAGCACGAAAGCAAACATTGACAATAAAACGCGACGATTCACATGTGTATATATGTACATTGATGTTGGATACGAATTATACATACGACAGCGCAAAACGAATTATCGTCATAGTCATTTAAGATAATTTGTTTTGCAATATTCATCGGTTCTTAAAAATGTGAATTCGACATTTTTACGAATTGTTGTGTTTGAAGTATGTCGCTTGATCTTTATTGATTGAAAAAAAAAAAAAAAAAAAAAAAAAAAAAAAAAAAAAAANAAGTAGACGACTCTGACGTAAAAGCTGGGAGGCTCCTCCACTTATCTCGGCGAGAGCCAACAATGGTGGACGATTTCGATACTCGACAATGCCCGCATTAATTGCGATGCTGACGCGCTAGACCCTACGATGCTTTTTTTCCTTTTTTTCCTTTTTTTTTCTTTTCTTTCTTTGATAAAAAAAAAAAAAAAAAAAAAAAAAAAAGAACAAAGTAACGAAAACTAGGAAAACGAGACGTACACGTGAATATTTCGGTGTTGGTAGCATCAATATAAATCAGTTTTTACTTTATTGTCCTAATCTTACTAAGTACTACATTAAAAATCATAAGTGGTATATTACTACGATTTTATAATTTTTTTTTCTCTTTTCCGCATTTGGTACGAAGGAACATGAGACAGGGACTCCACTGAAGCATACGAGTTTTGATCATCCCAGTGGACTTTCGTCGCTATGTACCGGACTTTAGTTTTATTTGCATTACAAAAATTAGGACGAAAATTTACTTCAACTCGGAGTAAGTTTTAAATTCCTTTGTTTCATCAATTTTCTTTATAATGTCATCTACAAGTGCTAGACGTCTTGCGCCAAGATTTTTAAGCTAGACAATGAATAATTAACATCCGTTGAAATTAATTGCAAATTCGAATTGCACTAAATACATATATATGTGTGTATACATATTTTTTTCCAATACCCCCTCATTGATTTAATCACGAATAAAATGTGAGATCAGTTTGAGTTTCGCAACCAAATCGTAAACAACGCAGACAAATTTCATAAGCAATGAGATCACGATCGTATCATTTTAGTTAACAGATTCGACAACAGACGTGTTTAAAAAAAAATTACTCTTTGTCTAGCTTCGTCTAGCTTTTTTACATTGGTAAAAACTTGCATTGTGCCATGAATCCACTAAAAAATAGTACAAATCAATCCACGCACAAATCGATGAGTAAGTAAATAAATATATATTTCTCGCTTTTCGGGGGATTGGGGGGGGGGGAAGGAAGAGGGAGAGGGTTGATTGCGACGAACAATAAGCGCTGGTTAAAATTTTACTATTATCATAACACGCGTGTGTGGTTAAAACATGATTAAAATGTGTGTATTATATATAATATAATGTCAATTATGAATACTTGCCGTGGGCGCTGGCAATACACGGGAAATCCTTTCATATATTCATTTATTTAATTTGTGTTAAATTTCACACGACTTTCACGCTTCATCGCTCATATATATGGAATCATCGAATCACTCTATATAAAACTTAATACTCTGACAATTGTCATCGGTGATTTTTTTTTTTTTTTTTAATTTTTTCAACTTATGCGTAAAGGTACCTTAATTTGTCAAATGCTCTACAATGTGACATGCATAACAATGCAAACGTATTATATAAACAATAATGTTGTCGTGACCATCTCGTCTAAACAACCTCGAAACGTCAATACAAAGTTGATGAAGAACGAAAACTTGTAAGAAAACCCAAAAAAGAGATGGACAGACCGAAGCCGCGAGCGAAGAGCGCAGACAATTTCCATAAAACATTACAAGTATTTTCCTCGGTTGAACTTCTTGATTAAATCTCTCGGCGAGTAATAACGCGAAAACACCAGCAACAGACTCTCTCGGGGTGGAAGCGGCAAAGTTGCAATACTGAGATATAACAGAAACTTGCGGCGTGCCGGTGGTATATGGGCACTTACACCGGCGCATGCACTTACTTATCTACTTATGAGCGGATGGGTATGCGGTACACAAGGAAGAAGCGGACACATATAGAGCTCAGGGAGTAACCCTGAAAACTCTCACCTTATTCCCATCTCTTGGTCACATATAATATATATATACACACAGCTACGCTCGGACAGGGCCTGGATCTCCACGTATGCTTGAAGGAAACAACGACGCGCTCCCTCCGATATACTCTCAGGCAGCTTTTTAGTCCAGACGTGGCGAGAGGCAAAAGGCTTGTTTTACAAAACGCGNTTTTTTTTTTTTTTTTTTTTTTTTTTTTTTTTTTTTTTTTTTTTTTTCATCTCACACATACACACACTCGTTTTCACGCACTCCATAAGTTTGTCTAAAATGTTCGACAAATTCGCCAACCCTCGCTGCGACAAATGTGAAATTTGGTCTGTTTCCCCGAGGTTACTCCGACAATAATCCCTCGAACGAATTATGGCATGAAATAATCCGGGTGATCGCCCTCCTTCTCGAACCTCTTGGCCTCCTCCTGCATGCTCTCCTTGATCTTCAGTATGGCCGCTGACTCGTTCTGGTCCTGCGAATCAACCAACACCAGGTCGGTTACAACAGCCGATTCTCGGCCACCCCCGAACTCCGTGGCTTCAATATATCTTTTTCAATGTGTACTTATTATTGCCGATCGAGTGCGTCTCTTTTTTTTTCTTTGATCGAAACATAGCTACAGCATTTTACCAAGATGAGTCAATTCGAGGTGAGACTCGTAGGATAGGTTTTAGTATTAGTTATTGCCGCATGTCACATTATGAAATGGCGCTAAATTGGCGCTCTTTTTTTTGAACACGTCAAATAGGATAGGTTTTAGTTTTTACTTTGGCCACTTCATTTCTTTTCGGCGCTAGTAGTCACGTCTCACGTCGAATATTTTCTCGCGAATAACAAGAAATTACCAAAACTTTACGATCTTGGGTGAAATGCTGATCGGCATTGGTGTTGGAAAAAGAACTCGATTGTGTATTCAAACACAAGCCCTGTTTGCTACTATGTGTGTGTATAAAAAGCGTAAAATAAAAAAAGCTACTATCCACTATTATGCGTATTTAAAAAATAATGTAATGGATCTGAGGATATCGATCGAGCAATTCATTGCAGGTTACACTCAAACTTGGGCACTTATTGTTTTATAAATTCTCAATTAAATTAAAATATAATCATATCATGAAAACGTGTGATGCATCGTTCATAACTACTTATAACACAATACTACTATTAATAATAGTTTTGTTATTTATTTTAAATAAGTGTTGTTTTGCAGTCTAAAAACCATTGCAAAATGTTTTTTTTCTTTTTTTTCAGTTTTCATACAAACACCATTTAATTACAATGTATGAACATACATACATAAAAACACATTATATATCAACGATTTGTTGGAAATAATGTAGTAGTTTCCACAAACGGTCACAATGGTTTTATAGAAACATTTTTCACTTTTATCATTCAAATTTCTTTTTTTACGTTAAATATATATATATATTTTTTTTTCTCCTCAACGAAACATAGGATATGATGAATAAAAAGGAATAGTGAACTACGAGTTACAAGATTTATTATTAATCATGTAAAAAAAGGAAAAGTGTACCTACACGTGGATAAAATGTTTAGACACGTGTGACCATCTGTAGGTAAAGCAGGTCATAACGTTTAATTTTTTAAATGGTTTCAAAGTAATGATATTTACGATGTAAAGAGATTGAATGTTTATGAGCAAATATCGTTGAAATAAGGTTCACTTGTAGATGGCATTGTTTGTTCTAGCCTGGAAGACAAATTCGAAACAACAATCAGAATTTCTTGGAATTCTAAAAATTTTGTTATTACATTCAAATTAAATAACTTACCTTCGTCAAGCTTACTTCACCGTGTATAACTGAAAGAAAAAACATAAACTGGATGGACATTTGAAGGGTGATGGAAAGAAAAAGAAAAAATTCAACACTCGATTCTTATGTAGGATAGATGACATTTATTTCATTATCTTGAATCTATTGATTTATACTACTGATGCTATACTCGTACATATTACCTACAATTATGTCAATAATTATGCATGAATTCAAAAATGCGTGTGTCTGTTGCGCGAGTGTTTCATTAGAGCCTGCCGTTCCGCGTTTTTGCGGTGATTATATGTTTATTACATATACGTAACGAGACAACAAAAGAAAAAGAGAAAGCAGAATTGCACGCACAGCCAAAAAAAATGCCACTTTACTTTCAATCATATAATTATACGGTAGATGCCCAGCTTAAACGGCTAATCGATCGTGTCTGAGAAACTTATCTTTACAATCACAAAAATGCGAGACAAATCGATTTGGCCGCCATTTTATATTCACGATGGACCGCCATTTTGTTGACACCACATTCATCCTGTTTACAATTTTCTTTTTATTTTGTTCTCTGCTTTACGCTCAACACCGCTTTGAACTTGCATGCAACTTATTCCTACAGTTTTACGATTCGTTTGAACCTTTTTTTTTTGTCTTTTTGCTTCTACCCTTCGATCCCTTGGCAATGATTAAGAGGCCGCTCACGCGCTCTTTTATTTGGTTCTCTTTTTGCTTTGCTCCTTACGTACCGGTACGTTTGGTTGATGAAGCAGATGTTGTTATTTTTGTCTTTGAAAATGAGCACGAAAGCAAACATTGACAATAAAACGCGACGATTCACATGTGTATATATGTACATTGATGTTGGATACGAATTATACATACGACAGCGCAAAACGAATTATCGTCATAGTCATTTAAGATAATTTGTTTTGCAATATTCATCGGTTCTTAAAAATGTGAATTCGACATTTTTACGAATTGTTGTGTTTGAAGTATGTCGCTTGATCTTTATTGATTGAAAAAAAAAAAAAAAAAAAAAAAAAAAAAAAAAAAAAAAAGGTGACCACGAAAACTGCGCGTCTGAATTCAATCATACATCTAGAATGATTCATTGTATCGTACAACCGCAATAAGGTAATAATCACATACACATACATATATATATATATACTCATTTAACGGTTCTGGACCTAAAAATATCACTTGCTAAAATTTCGATTGTAAAACTCTGATTCCACCGGAAAATCAAGCCCCGTGCAGTTGTAACCATGGATTTTTGTTTTTCACGCGCACAACCCGTCATAATTGTTCATTTCATAATATTTGTTATGCTATAAGTGATATATTTATACACATTTCTTCGTCATAATTTATATATAATGTTGCACGCGAAAAAACTACACAAGGTGTCGTCACACACATTGTCACATTAAATGGTTAATTTTCCAGTAGAATCTACATCATATATAAATGGTTAGACACGTATACACGTTTTCAAGTCAATAGTCGCAATATATAATAATATCTTGTTTGTCTTGATTATTTAAAAAAGAGACGCGAGATATTCAATGAAAAACTTGGGAAAATTTTTTTTTTTTTTCGAAACTTCTAAAGAATATAATAAAATCTTATAAAATCTTTTACGCGCAATTATTCTCGTCGAGGAGTTTATATAGAGGAGCACACAGCCACAACAGCAATGGCGAACGAGTTACCCCCCCTGCCGGCAATATCATTTGCTATATTAATATTTTTACGACAACAGGGCCATGGGGGGGGGGGAAGACCCGTTTTTGTGCATGTGCTGTTCAATTTTTCCGACGACTAAGACCAGGAAGAGGAAGAGTATGAAAAACGTTTTGCGTCGTTTCTCGTTATCTGGTAATAATAATTTTTTTTTTTTTTTTTTCATCTCACACATACACACACTCGTTTTCACGCACTCCATAAGTTTGTCTAAAATGTTCGACAAATTCGCCAACCCTCGCTGCGACAAATGTGAAATTTGGTCTGTTTCCCCGAGGTTACTCCGACAATAATCCCTCGAACGAATTATGGCATGAAATAATCCGGGTGATCGCCCTCCTTCTCGAACCTCTTGGCCTCCTCCTGCATGCTCTCCTTGATCTTCAGTATGGCCGCTGACTCGTTCTGGTCCTGCGAATCAACCAACACCAGGTCGGTTACAACAGCCGATTCTCGGCCACCCCCGAACTCCGTGGCTTCAATATATCTTTTTCAATGTGTACTTATTATTGCCGATCGAGTGCGTCTCTTTTTTTTTCTTTGATCGAAACATAGCTACAGCATTTTACCAAGATGAGTCAATTCGAGGTGAGACTCGTAGGATAGGTTTTAGTATTAGTTATTGCCGCATGTCACATTATGAAATGGCGCTAAATTGGCGCTCTTTTTTTTGAACACGTCAAATAGGATAGGTTTTAGTTTTTACTTTGGCCACTTCATTTCTTTTCGGCGCTAGTAGTCACGTCTCACGTCGAATATTTTCTCGCGAATAACAAGAAATTACCAAAACTTTACGATCTTGGGTGAAATGCTGATCGGCATTGGTGTTGGAAAAAGAACTCGATTGTGTATTCAAACACAAGCCCTGTTTGCTACTATGTGTGTGTATAAAAAGCGTAAAATAAAAAAAGCTACTATCCACTATTATGCGTATTTAAAAAATAATGTAATGGATCTGAGGATATCGATCGAGCAATTCATTGCAGGTTACACTCAAACTTGGGCACTTATTGTTTTATAAATTCTCAATTAAATTAAAATATAATCATATCATGAAAACGTGTGATGCATCGTTCATAACTACTTATAACACAATACTAAATTAAAATTTTTCTTATTCAAACGTTAATGCCCGAACAAAGATTTTTTCTTCTAAATTTCATTTTATTTTACAATTTAAAAAAATACAATGCATAATATTTTTAGAAAAAATTTTTAGTACAAAATATTTAGAAAATTATGCACGCCCAAGTTTGGCTTGTACGAAAATAAATTAATAAACTTTTATGTATAATGAATTCACGATATATATGTACTTGCATTAAATTGCTCACTCGGTAGATGATGTTATTCAATTAAACATGTGTACACTGAGAGAAAAATATAATAAAAATCATAGAGAAATCCCAACAAAAATTACCATTCCGCAGGCTGGCAAAAAAAGAAAAAATTATTATTTTTAAAAGTAACAATCATTGTATTAATAGCTAAGATCATAGTTTGAATAGTTAGAATTATGGTCAGAACAGTAAAAATTTCGATGCGGGAAAATAAAATAATTAACCGATTCTTCTAAGGTTTACTATTCCAACATGGTAATTTTTACTGTTCTTACCATAATTTTCACCATTTAAACTATAATTTTAACTGTTGAAACAATAATCTTTACCATAAAAATAATAATTTTTTCCTTTTTTGCCACCTTGCATCTGATTTACTGTGTGGAATGGTAATTTTTTCTGGAATTTCTCTACGATTTTTATTATATTTTTTTCTCTCAGTGTATACTTATCGATTACATTGGTTTATANGTTAGTTGGGTGTGGTTTCAATAAATATTTTAATATTTCATAACTAAAGAATTATAAACAATATACATAATGGCACAATACAATATAAACAATATGGTGGCTGGTCAATACAAGACTGTGCACTTTCATCGAATGTTCCAATGGTTTCAAAACAAGTGTCTACTGCCTACGCTGATTACATCTGTAACGTCACGCTCACATTTATCACATACTTTTACACACTTATTTCTAGTCCATATTTAATATCCAAAATATAATTGCATCTTAAAAATTAAAACAAACCATCCTTTAGTACCGCTTTCTTTGATAGCACAGTAAGTAGTACATGCTAGCGAATGTCCCTTCAGAACGTTCATCACACGTAGGTTTTTTTGACAGATATTATTATAGCATCAAAAGTATACTAAAAATACCATAAGAAATATCCAAAAAAATTTCAGATCGTTCAACTGTACTCTCTTTCACACGTTTAATTTTAGAAATTTGTAATTTAACGTGTAACCTTATGAAAATTGCATTTATAAGATCTGTATGAGCCACCCAATTTTTGTTTGTATGAAAGATTACTTTTAGATAAACCTATATAATTTTCAAATCGATCTATAATTTTTTTTTAGAACCCTAAAAAAGAAGAGGTCAAGTATACGTAAAAGCGTGTATGTAAGTTCATCCATATGAGAAAAATAATTTCCAGCATTGCTGCATATATTTGCGCTCCTCCCACCTCTCTGAATTTTGTTCTCAATCACAAAGAAAAAATTATGAAAGAAAAAAAGGAATAAAAATTAATTGCTGCATTTATACAGTACGAAAATTTTTTGTTTCAAGTATTCATTAAAATTTTCCACTTTGAAATACGATCGCCTGTGATGTTCAATGAAATAATCACAGTATAGTTATGATGATAAAATTTATATGTGAATAAATAAATAATCCGAAAACAGACCGACAGATAGTTGTGTATGCATAGTTCGGTAGCCAGCACCCTGCAGGTTCAGATTTTGATAAATAAAAGAAAGACGCAAAAATCTCAGTGTTGTAGGATTACATTTATTGTCTCGATTTCTCCCTTGGTTTAAATATATATTCATCATATTTTACTAAAGTCATAGTATATTTTACAACGTGAGAGTATCCAAGTAAAATAATTAATTTAATAAATGAAAGAAAAAAAATAATAATAATAAAGCAACGATGAAGGCACCAAGGCGCGTATTCAGATGTGTGATAAACAAAATAAAACAATTTTATTCTTAATTTGCTAAAACTGTAGTAAAAATCGTATTGTTTACGGCACGCGGCAAGAGATAAACTGGCAAGAAAATTTTTTGATAAAATAAATATGAATGAAAAAAGGTTCTTTGTCAATCATTGACACAAAAAACGAACCTTGGAACCCAAACAAATTTTCGGTATCGAGTACACGATGCCGACGCGATTAAAATCACTAAATTTAATTAACATTTTTGTAGGTTATGAATACGCACCAGCAGCTAACTAAGCATACTTTTCCTCGTGCAATACGTAACATTGTAGATACACAAAAAAATATATTTTCACTCTCACAAATCATCACACTCAATAAAAAATTCTTAAACCTTATAAACCATAAGCATTTATACAAAATAAGAGCACCGTTATAGTTAGGTTATGTTCTGCACGTAAAGAGAAAAAAGCATGTAGATGACGAGCCGCTGGTGCGAGTCGTACGAAACATTAACTTGCTTACAAATTTATATCATTCGTTGATTTTCCATTCGTAACAATCATTTTATTACTATATTATCAGAATTATCGTCATAATCAGGCTATTCTCAAAATCGAAAATAACTAATAGCAGCATAGCATAGTCCAGTACTGACCAATAACCACCTGCGGACGGATGGATTGTATTATTCAAAGTACTTATATTCGTTTGTTTTTGAATCGAGAAATCGTTTTATAAAATATTTTATATCTACAACAACATTAAAATTTTTTGCTGTTGCTTATTAAATTTTTATGCATACGATATTTTAGGTTCAGTACTCACAAAACCTGTCTATTTTATTTGTGTGAAAAAACGTTAGTATTTTCATATCGATATGAATTTCATACTGCATATAGTGTTCATCTTAATCACCGTATTTTCATATTGACTCTTTATGAAAATAATACTAATCAAAGTTAACAATTCTATTGAAATAAAACCTAAAAAACTAACAGTATTTTGCCATCCTATTTTAGTCCACGAATCGAACTAAATATGTTATTATGCCGTTTTTTTTTCTTCAGAAATTACCTAATTATTATTTTCTTAAGAGTTGCATAAGATATTTGGTTTCTAAATCATGCAGCATTTTTTCAAGGAGAAAAATCTAGCTCTACTAAGACAATTAATTTTCAAAGAAATAGGACTTTAATATATAAAAATTAAAAAAAAGATTATGCGACCTAATCACAGTAGACTGGACAGTCGTAACAGCCTTTTCGTTCACCAGGCACCTCAGCTTACGCCTTACGTTTTCTTTAAAAAGTATAAATAAAGCTAAAATTTTAACAAAAACCTATGTGAAACCTAAACTTAATGACGAAAATGCAAAATAAGTTACAAAGGTATGACCCCTAGTAAACATTACGTTCGTTAAATTTTAAAAGCTAAAAAAATTTCTTTTTTTGTAAAAGAATATTATGTTACGTTTAATATTTTTTTAGGATTGAAATTCACAAGTTATGTACAAAAATAATGTTATTATAATTAAAAATCATGAAAATTCCGAATTANAAAAAAAAAAAAATTGATTAATAATAATAAAAACTCAACTTTTAAACCTAGTTGCAATCTTGTGAGTATTAGTAAAGCGTACATAATATCGTATGGCATATGGCAATTGTAGCAAATTAATTATTCGAAGTTTAAATTATATGCGTCATTAAAAAAAACTTAATATAACCTAACTTTAGATCGAGCAGGTGCATTGACAACAAATGCAAGTAATAAAAATATTGTAAAAAATAGCATTCTGTCATTAATTTTAAAAAGATTTGATCACTACTTTTAAAACAATATTTAAACTCTCGTTCTTTTGATCTATTACTTTTAAGACTTTTCTGCGTTAATATTCAACATATTTTTAGAGGGAGAATCACTGAATTTAAGATCGATTTAGTTCTTTTGTCTGACTATAATCCCTCGCTTTTTCTGACTGATCCTTTATATTTTCATTTTCTACAGAAGTGTTCCTCCGTTAGTTGCATCCTGGTTGTGATTCTTTTAAAAAAACTGTCGACAATAGAGAATATGATATTTATGCGATTAAAACCTCTGTTACGTGTGAGCTCAAGGCTGCGATAAATTTCAAGATTAATTTCAATGTCCAAAAAATACAATCCAAAAGATACACAACGTGTCATTTAAATCTACATCCCAAAAGCCGGAAAGACTGCTATTGCAAAGATTTTCAAATAGTTACTATATCAAGCAGATCGTTATCGTCAATAATCAAGTTGGTATTTGGTCTCATTGGTATTTAAAACAATTTTTTATGATGATATCTCATCATGTATAATATATTTATTTGATAGTTATGTAAAATAATTTCATGGTAACATTAATAATAAAGATCAAACAGGAACTAGTGATTTAATTTCCATGTAAAATCCTAGTTTTAGATGGGATATGGTAAAAAATGTTAGAAAATTTCTTTTTCTTCTCAATAATGACGCACCAGAACGTTGATAACGATGTACTTGTTTGACAAGTTTGAAAAAAAAAAAAAAAAGAAAAAGAAAAAACGTTTTTTTGGCTTTTATTCAAACAGCTTAAATGATAATAATTGTAAAAGTCAAAAAGGTTATGTATGACTAGCAAATACTCTTAAAGCCAGTCTTTTATCAAAAGCTACATCGAATTAAAGAAAGCTAATACTTACACCACATAACCCTTTAATGCCCAAATTTACTGAATTCTAGTAACAATTTAAACTTTATATTGTTTTCACAAAAACAGGTCACGTAAAAAATTTTTACCTAAATATTTTTATGCTCGATATTTTTGTAAATGAATTAAAAATTAACAAAAAATCTTGTATCAATGCTTTTTGAAAACATACTTCAAAAAATACAATTTTTTTTAATTACAATTTTCACTTTTTTAAACAAGTAACCCCAAAAATTGAATCACATATGCAGTTCGATCCTTAACTTTGAAAAAATTTTTTTATCAAATATGTGAGGTTACAAATCTACGTACAAATTGCCGTATTTGGACATTAAAGAAATAAAGAAGAACATTTTCATCTTAGTGAACATTAAATGGAAGTTTTGATTTCTTCTTTAACTCGATTATCAATAGCAAAAAGTTTCTAACACGCGCAAAAAAAAAAAAAAAAAAATAGTATCAATAATCCTCAAAGTCTGTTTTTTTGCGGAGCTTATTAATCAAATGAAACATTTTAAAAGCAATTACACAAATCTTTTGCAAGGACGTGCAAAGTGAGATGTTTAAAAATAAGTTAACAAAGGAAAAGAGCAGTACCAAATTGAAAGAAGCGAGCGAAGATGAAAAACTACCCAAGTAAGAATAAAAAAAAAAAGAAAAAAGGATAGCAAGGAGTGATGAAACAAATACAATTCAAATTATTGTCAATTATGTAAAAAAAGTGGAACAACTCACGTTCTCGTTGGGGTTGCCGAAGCCGCCTAGATTATAATCACCCATACCACTACCGCTGTCCTCCCTCGGTGTGCCTGGACCACCGTTTGCCGGAGAATTCTTCATACCATCGAGTCCGTCACCGTTGAGCACTGGGCCCATTGTATTTGGGCCCATCGGTCCCATGGGCCCACCCTCGGGACCACCGCTCATCGGGAAATCCTTTAGTTCGTACGAATACATTTTTTTACACTCAACAGCTTCAGAGCAACCTTTAATCGACATTTTACAGGATGATAAGGTGTTATCTTACGCCAGGCATGTTGCCTCCAGGTACTGGTTTCATCATCGTGTACATGTTTTCGCCACCGCTGTTACTACTGTCCTGTGGACTCGGCATTATCGGCGTCCCCGGTCCCGGTGGCCCACTCGAACCGGGAGGCCCGCCATAATTGCCCGGCGAAGACGAGGAATAATTCATCGGCTGCGGAAATTCAAACAAAAATTCCTGAGTCACTGCTCAAATTTGTTGATATTTTTGAGGTAGAAGAAAAAACCCTTACTGTCGACGTGTTGGGTTGCCATTGTGGTCTGCCACCTGGTCCGGCCATACTCATCGGCGGCATACCAGCACCACCCGGTCCACCGGGAGCTAAATTACTGTTTGGCGGTGGACCCCGCATGCCGGGGCCGTAAGTACCCGGGCCCATTGGTGGCATGCCACCTGGTCCTGCCCTTGGATGGTTCATCCTGGGGTTCATTGGGTTCATACCAGGCGAGCCTGTGAGAGAGAAAATTTTTTTAATTAAATTTAAAACGCTGTTTTTTTTTTTTTTTTTTTTTTTTTACTAATTTTGACGCGGATTTTTTGGATGATTGCTTATGGAATTACATCATGTACACTTTTTTGAAAATCAGAGTAAGATCTCTAGTTTCCAAATATGTTTTTCGATCTAAATGGGTTCGTGTGTTTGATGAACGTCTAGTTAAATTTTAATTGATTATTGAAAAAGATTTTACTCTGCCTCAAGTCAAAGAAAAAAAAAAAAAAAAAGTACAAAAGCACATGATACCAGCCATGCTCGTGGAGTTGTGATAAATGCAGGAAAATAAATATTGTGCAAGGCAAAAAGCAGTCTAAGTTCAATAAATGTACCGGTTGGATAAAAATTCACAGGTAAGTTATACAAATATAATATAATGTATGTTACTAGTACCATTTAGTATTTATACGTGTTAAAAAGCTCAAAGCACTAAAACTACTTGATGGTAAACTATGTTTCTTGTCCTTGTAAGTGCGTGATCAAGTATAATGTTGGAGTGGAAAGCGTTTTTGTATCGATACTAGTCTAGATTGTCTTCTTCTTTTTTCTTTTAATGTAAATAATTTTATAAAATAAAAGTTAATTTGTCCATGCTCAAGGAGTAGGATTCGGTATAAAATCAATATTCGACTCTTGTCATTTGAGTCCAATGAAATAAAAAAAAATGCATGTTCTTTATCAGGTATCATTTTTGTTTGAGAAAAAATTCAATAAAATTTCATAAAAAATATTAACCATGAAAGTCTAAAATAAAACTAGACGGTAAAATATTCAACTGATTCTGTCGATTGAAATAATTGTTCCCATGCTGAAGCGAAGTATAAGTTTAAAAATAATATTTTGTTGGTGATTGTGCGACCAAGCCTTTAGTTTTTACTTNAGCAGACACGTGAAAGAGAACCAATTTTATAACTTCCAAAAAACATTTAAAGTTGTTTAACAAACACTGTGTTACACGCGAATAGATGCAGTAAGCAGATAATTTGTTTATTGTATAAACGATTGCAGAACTAAATTCTTTTTTGTATGTAAAATTGGTTTAAATTTGACGTTTCTCATTAATAATATTTTAAATTTACACTAATTTTTATACTTTTTTCTTCCTGAGAAGTAAAGATATTTGACAAATTTAACTTAATGCTTAAGTCTAATTTGAATAAATTGAAATTTAAAAATATTGATTGTACAAATTGAACTGACGAGTGATATTTTATAAATGTTCAACATAACAAGTCTATATTTGAACACGAAATGTCAATGAGGTACAAACATACCATGATTTTGCTCTAAAACTATTGGTAATACCGGTATTCATAGCAATAACTACAATTATACACGAATGCACATAGAATTTTTAGATACATAACAAAATCCCGCTAAGTAATGAACGGCATATAATAAAAATTTGCAAGGTATAGTCGATCAAATTGTAGAGAACGAAAAAAATATTTTTTTTTCTTTAAAGTACCACTGTTTCAAGTTTGCCACTAGACAGTTCAAAAACCAGTCCACTCCACATCACAGCAATCCAATCCAAATTTAATATTAATTACTTCCTCAATTAATATATTGCTGTGTGGTTTTTGATATGCATGCGACTATAATATAATGCCATTCTCCGTTTTGCAACGCTTTTCAATGCCAAGAAAAACTTTAATCAACAACTACAATGAAAAATTACTCACCTTGTCTAGTTGGGTCTATACTGTTTGGCATCATCGGTTGCCCTGGAGGCTGTAAGTAAAAGTGAAAAAAAGTGAAAATATATAATATGGGATCAGTGACTACAGGAAAGTCATAGCAAAACATTTACCCCATTGAAATCATTTCCCATTTGTGGCATACGAACGTTCGGTCGTGGTCCTGCTGGGTACCTGGGACCCATGAATCCCTGTAATGATGATCGTTTAGTTAGAGCAATACTGCCAATATCATTAATTATAATTTTCAAAAAATCAAAAGACTAGTTACTGTTTCTTAACCACCAAATAACAAAAAAAAAAAAAAAAA
>NW_019379469.1:120096-140032 GCF_000648655.2 Copidosoma floridanum | reverse complement strand
CAGCAAAGTAACGTGCACATTAACTAGGTTAACTGTTTACAAATCATGTTCAAGAGCTCAATCAGACATTATCTTTAGTTTGATTTTGTTAGTATAGCTTTTTCTTTTAAGTTAAAGTGTTAGAATTTTCGAACCTTCACTTTCGTATGATTTCTTTCGATTTACAAAAAGTAAAATCATAGTTACCTCATGAACCATAGCGTTTTCATTACACTCGTCTTGAAGATAACAAAATACTACCATGATAAAAGTAAAATTTTTTTTTAAATAAATCAACTAGTACTACATTTTATATATAGAGAATAGATGTTTGGTTTGTTTTCATTACAGTTATTGTTTCAAAAAAACATTGATAAGAGCTTTTATTTAAACAATTTTTCACAGTTTTCTCATATACCTTATAGGTACATACATTTCTAGATCGTAACTTTTATAACATAAGACAAAGTTCGTTCGTAAACTTCAGAAGAATTTGATTCGTTTAGATTTTATCAGGTTTCTTGTATTGTTACAATCTTTAAATGGATGGTTATTAATGGATGTTGTTGTTATTGTTGTCGTTACGCGGACGACTCGGCACTCTCGATACATAGTATATATAGTGTGTATAGCAAAGTGCACGCTCCAAAACTTGACTACCCCCACCACTACATTGAAAAAAGGAAGAAAAAAAAACAATGGTAAACAAAAAACAAAACATGTATACACTTACTTTTCTCTTGCCTGATTGTCCGAGGGCACAGCTGAGCCCTTTCCCTTGGAGTACATTCTTACGACTCCTCGTTCACTTCACTGTGCGATCAACAGATCCTTTTCTCTGTACGTCTCTCTTTCTCTGATGTCCTCGCGAATCACGATCCCGGCGTAAACATACGCGCCGTTGACCGCTCTCTTTCCTTCTCTCTATACACCCAAAGAAGAGGAGAAGAAACACCAGCAAGCGGCTTTACTTCGTTGCTGATGCTCTACGCCAAGCCGAGCAACAAGGACGCCAGCAGACGACGCGCAAAAAAATCTCTCCTGGGGAAGAGAGGGAAGCTCAAGAGCACTGTGTGATGTACACACAGCAGGTAATATTGTAGCTGGGAGAGAGCCTCGAAGATGCTACTCTCCAGCTCCTTCACGCACTTACACACACACACACCACTGTTTTTTGTTAATTCGGTTATTTAAACTTAACCTAAGTAATTGCTCCTACGCGCTCAGCTGGTTAGCTGTCCGTCACAGGTGAAGTGTCCTTCGCGACACTTAACCTAAAAACCGCAGTACAAGTATGCCAATAATTAACGCCGGTGATAAAACTTCTAGCGAGTGCTCCATCCTTATAGTTTGCACCCCTCAAAAGAGCACAAGGTTCATACACTGGGGTAGATATTTATATTTACACGAAAATTGTGGTATGAGCAGACGAAATCAGCGAGCAGCGAGCGTTCGACTCAAAACACAGCTCGAGCTGCTGACTGGCACACGCACACACACACATCCACGCAGGCAGGAACTCGTACTCGTCAACACTTTGCGTGTGACTGTCCCCTCCCCGCGCGTGTGTACGACTAGTGCGTGTGACCCTCGCGAGCGTGAGCGTCCCTTAACCTCCAAGAGACAAATGCCACTTCCTCTCGGTCTGCTGCACTAACTCGCTACCCCTCTTTTTCTCGGTACCAATGCTGCTGCTTCTGCAGCCCCCAGGTAAGCAACGTATACACACTCTTTACACCATGACGCGACGCGACGCTCGCTGTGTATGCACTGTTTGTATCTCTCTCTCTCTCTCTCTCTCGAGCCTCTCTTTTTTCCGTACCTTCTTTACTATACACTCTTCCCTCGGCTTCGAGTACGGACACTACGGACGGAGAGTGTGTGATGATCACCGAACCCGAGAGAGAGAAAGACTCATTTGCTTGACTCTTTTGTCTCTCTCTCTCTCTCACACTGTGTGGTGTGTGAATCGTGAACTGTACCTACTTATATTTATGCTATAGTAGATGCGCGACGTCAACACTATATTCTCTCTCTCCCCCTCTCACTGACACTGACTATACTAAGTTGATCTTTTTTTCCTTCATCTCTCGTATACTGCTAAAAATTTAAAGTACTAATAAATATTACAACCAAGTTAATAAGTTAGGAAGTTTAACCAAACGTTTCAAACTTTTGGCAACGAGATTTATTAAACTTTAAATTTTGTGTCATAGGAAAGGATACAAAAAGTTTTTTTTTATTTCTATTAGGTCAGTTAGGTGTATCATAAAAAAATATGATTGTTTTTTTACATAAACAAATAATGACGAAAAAAAGCTCATAAAATTGTTCAGTAATGTCACTATGTGGTAAAACGATTACATTTAAACGTTACTTGAAGAGTCGAGCAACTTCAACACTTTATATCCGACAGTTGTTTGTTTATGTGCAAAAACGTGTCTAATATTTCATAATCTACCTGATGGACCTAATGGATTTTTCTGTATTCTTCGCTATACGTAATATTCTTTTAAAAATTATGATTTGATATTATTTTACAAATATTATTACTGGTAACAATATTATTAATAAACAAATGTGCATTGATAACAAGGCAGATTGCACATTAAAATTAGATTCTCCTAATTCCCAAATTTAAATGAATTAAATTAGGTATCAATCACAAATCTTTTCACTAAGATTACATATCGAAAGATTACGTTAATTGAACATATGTAGAAATTATTTTTCAAATTTCTAGACCAGTTTTACTCTTTTATTTTTTTCGTGCATACATGGTATGCAAC
Source organism: Copidosoma floridanum (assembly GCF_000648655.2). Next base: position 137,264 of record NW_019379469.1, on the reverse strand, counting down.
GTGAATGGTATATGCAATAATACGAAGCATATAAACAGAAAAATAGAAAAATAGAAAGGGAGAAAGAGTGAGAGAAATAAAGTGGACTAGTGAAACTTACAGGGAAAAAACCGGGTGGCATCGGACCGCCGGGCATGCCGTCGTTCGGTGGCATTTGTCCAAGCGGCGAAGGCGCCGGTCCAGCATTCTGTAAGTACACAATATTTCGTTTGGTTTGGTTGAGATAGTTTTCGTACTCATAGCTCACAAATTGAAAGTAAGTTGACTTTCAGTAATTGTTTATCGTCCATAGCAAAGTAATAAGATGACAACATTTTGTTTTTTATTAAAGGTTTATTAAGGCGATTGGCTAATAAAAACAGTTTCGACATAGTTTTTAGAAAATGTTAAAATTACTCTCAATTATGTATTCCACTTACGTGTGCAATTCCGTTTACTCCTCCGTACCCACTATTCACGAATCCCTGAAAATTTTAGCATATTATAAGTAGATACGAGAACATAACTGTAATTTTCAAGATTTATTTTACACTTACGTAGTCATGAAAAGCTTTGGCTTCACTACTGTGTTCGCAGGAATCTCTCCGTTCAGGTGCTGCGCAATACAGGTCCCAAAATACACTGAAATTATTTTCAAACAGTTAATAAAAATACGAAAATAGAACAAATGTTTGTTGATACTCACCACCACCAAGAATGAAGAAATCCTGGAGGTTCACCAAGTGTTATGTTTTTCTCCCACCGAATCTGTTATCAAAAAGTATTTATGGCGAAATGTTTAATGTAAATGAAACAAATGCTGATAATATGTTTTATCTAAGCAACAAAGATAAATTATATGTCAAATCGCAAGTGTATTGTCTCCCCAACTGATGTTTAGAGCAATAAACTTGCGATTAAGACTTTTTAATTTGCTCCAGCTTCACACCAAATAGACCGAAAGTCATACATTTACTCATAAATGGTGTAAAGAAAAGTACTACTTTTGGACTATAAGAGTGAATAATTTGTTTATAAGAATTTTAAGTATCACTTACCTCTGACAAGAATGTTTGTGCAGCTTTTTGTGCACCAATGTGTAACAGGTATTCATATACATACAAGGCGAGTCTGAAACATAAAAAGATTTTGATTACCTCAAATCAAATAAATATTTGATTACTATGTCTAAATGGTGAAAAAATAAACTGCTTTTGATGCAGTTTTTTAAAAAGATTTGTTCAAATAAACAGCTTTAATAAATTAATTCACATAATAGTATTTTAATTTTTTATTGTTTTTTTTTTCTTTTTCAATCAGTTAAAGAATTAGTTTTACTATAACAAGTTAGCTTTGTATTTAATACATTGAAAATTGAATTGAATCGAATTAATTGTGGTAAGATCATTTTTAATTAAATTTTTTTCTAAGCCAATTAGCAACTTTTATGGCATTGTTTTTGTATTCTCCGTTATTTTTAATACTTTTTAGGGTTTACAAAAGATACAAGTTCGAAATTTTTTTTTCATTTTGTATCAAACAAAAGTAATGTCATGCAAAAAATTTCAATAAAAAATTGTTATGTGTGCGTTCAATATCTGTACATCTGTAGCGATTGTTATCGCCTACTTGAGGGAGAAAAAGGTGTTTCGTCCCGAGAGCACGCCAGGACTCATCAGTAAGGCTGATGACGTGCTCCCTGCCTTAGACACAGGAGAGGTGTGGGCTCAGATTGACTCGATCGCGCTTATATACTAATCGTGCGGGAATTTCACCGCTTGACGGGAGATAATTATTAGGGGCTTGGCCACCTGGCGAGTAGAGCCTGAAGCACGAGAGACGTGAGACGCCACACATCTACACTCAAACTATAGTTCCACAAAAGTGGTAATACAGATGGCGCAGCAATCAGCGTAGGGGGACACGACCGTTGTTGAGGATTTTTTTCACTGTCTGGATTTTCTCTCTCTCTCTCTTTTTCTGTTTCTCATTCCCTCTGCCTTCCTCGTCATCATCATTGCACGGAGAAAGGTGGAGGCAGTGTCGACCGAGAGAGGAAACAAGACGAAGATGGAGGTACGCAAAACTTATACAGTGCAGCGAGCAGCGAGTTTAGAGGAGAAAGAGATAGAAGGAGAGAGAAGTCTACAGGGTCCCGGATCTCTTCAGGGGTGCTCAAATCGTGTATGCTTCATAGAATGGTCATCTCTTTTAAATTGCGAGGGATATTTTGCAATGATTTTGCACAGAAGCTAAATTCTTTGATTTGCTGAATATTTGAAGACAGTATTTACAAAGTAATAGCACTGTTTGGAAAATTTTAGGAAAATTCAATTAAATTGAATAGTAAAAATTATAAAAAATTATGCTCATTAGGATTATCATGATTTCTTATTAATGAAAAATTTGTTTGAGATATCTTTATCATCGATTACAATATTAAAATTTTTTATTAATGTTCTAGTATACTTTAGCTATAAAGAAATGTGTAAATGTGCAAGAAACCCTAACTTCAAACAAGTGCTGCAACTTCAAATGGTCTATTTAACAATGAGATGAGGAAAGCTTGTGTCCTTCTATAATCAGCTGATACGAGCAAAAAAGTGTTTACAACTCGGTTACGAGATTAAAAAGTTGAATTTCAGGATCGAGAAACTAAGTAGGCACGGTGCTCCAACAAGGGTCAACCGCTCGAGATTTTTGTAATGGAAAACGGCTACAAACAGCAGCCGGCGGCGAGAAAGCGGGTTCTGTACGTGTGCATATGCTAACGTATTAGTGCCAAGAAAGAAAAAGACAGAGAGGGAGAGAAAAAGAGAGAGAGAGAGACCTAGTCAGGAGCAGAGAGCAGCGCGCGTGGCACACTTCGATCGACAAAATTAACGGGAGTGCGTCGAAAATCCCGCTCTGGAGCTGCCACTCACCATGGAACTTTGTTACATGTGGCATCTATCTTATGCATTATTTAATATTACCTATACGATTGTTTTTTGAGACTTTTTATCATCTATAACTATTTAAACAAAAATGTTTTTGCACCTACAGCAATGTCACGAATTTTTTCATTTTTTTTTCGCTTCAAATATTCGTGACTATTCTTTCAATTAAATAAACGTTGATTAAATTTCAACACTAAGAAAAAGTGTGAGTTCGTATATTAAAAAATTTTTTTTCTAACAATTATCAAAATGTTTCATTTGCAAAAGGAGAAATAAAATACAATAGGACGTCAAGAGATATCGTGAAACTTAAGCTTTTGATGACTTTGGTTTTCATCAACAACTTAACCTTACTATCGTATCAAATTACAGTAAAAAAGTACTCTTACACAACATTTATACCTTACTAGATATCAGTTCATTTAAAGCCTTTAGTAAAAAATGTACATATGCTTTCGAAGTATTTATAGACTCATAGTTAGATGTCAAACTTTTAGTGTAAAGTTACTTTAATTTAACTATATCACAATAAAGTTAGGCGCAAGTGTAAGAAATGGTGGCATACTATATGCAGACGTCAACTATAGTGAACTTCCAACGTCAACAAAACTACTATATCATAAACGGAGCACACATGCTACGTATTACATCTAATTATTGATTAAAATATGCACAACTTTGAAGTTATGGACATTATCAATCAAATGAACTTTAAGTTTTTTCCATACATCATTTCGTCAAAATAAATTAATTTACGAACCAAAGGTGCAGGAAATATAATGACTACACAATAATATACTGAGAGAAGGGCTTGTTAGTAATTAACTTCATATGTTAACTATCAACTTACGTATAATATGTATCCCACGTGGTGCCATCTAATGTAACGCAGGTTCAACGTAAATATGGCATGGTAACTATTAACATGCCGTCAGTGTCAGTTAAAATTTAAAAATTTATAAAGAACATGTAAACTAATTTTCTGTTAACATACTCGTACGTTGATAGTAAACAAATCCTTCTCTCAGTCATAGGGAAAAGCAAATAAAGTATTAGAAATCTGAACTGCGAAAGAAAATGCAATAAACAAATTGATAATAGAAAATTGTAGATCAAATGCAAAATAAGGAAATTACAAAATTAGAGGAGTTGCTTATGTTATGTGATTTTTTGTGAAAGAAAATTTAGGGACCTCTTATTATGGGATTACATTACATTACTATTTGTTATATTCTGATTTTTTTCGCACATTAACTAGGTTAACTGTTTACAAATCATGTTCAAGAGCTCAATCAGACATTATCTTTAGTTTGATTTTGTTAGTATAGCTTTTTCTTTTAAGTTAAAGTGTTAGAATTTTCGAACCTTCACTTTCGTATGATTTCTTTCGATTTACAAAAAGTAAAATCATAGTTACCTCATGAACCATAGCGTTTTCATTACACTCGTCTTGAAGATAACAAAATACTACCATGATAAAAGTAAAATTTTTTTTTAAATAAATCAACTAGTACTACATTTTATATATAGAGAATAGATGTTTGGTTTGTTTTCATTACAGTTATTGTTTCAAAAAAACATTGATAAGAGCTTTTATTTAAACAATTTTTCACAGTTTTCTCATATACCTTATAGGTACATACATTTCTAGATCGTAACTTTTATAACATAAGACAAAGTTCGTTCGTAAACTTCAGAAGAATTTGATTCGTTTAGATTTTATCAGGTTTCTTGTATTGTTACAATCTTTAAATGGATGGTTATTAATGGATGTTGTTGTTATTGTTGTCGTTACGCGGACGACTCGGCACTCTCGATACATAGTATATATAGTGTGTATAGCAAAGTGCACGCTCCAAAACTTGACTACCCCCACCACTACATTGAAAAAAGGAAGAAAAAAAAACAATGGTAAACAAAAAACAAAACATGTATACACTTACTTTTCTCTTGCCTGATTGTCCGAGGGCACAGCTGAGCCCTTTCCCTTGGAGTACATTCTTACGACTCCTCGTTCACTTCACTGTGCGATCAACAGATCCTTTTCTCTGTACGTCTCTCTTTCTCTGATGTCCTCGCGAATCACGATCCCGGCGTAAACATACGCGCCGTTGACCGCTCTCTTTCCTTCTCTCTATACACCCAAAGAAGAGGAGAAGAAACACCAGCAAGCGGCTTTACTTCGTTGCTGATGCTCTACGCCAAGCCGAGCAACAAGGACGCCAGCAGACGACGCGCAAAAAAATCTCTCCTGGGGAAGAGAGGGAAGCTCAAGAGCACTGTGTGATGTACACACAGCAGGTAATATTGTAGCTGGGAGAGAGCCTCGAAGATGCTACTCTCCAGCTCCTTCACGCACTTACACACACACACACCACTGTTTTTTGTTAATTCGGTTATTTAAACTTAACCTAAGTAATTGCTCCTACGCGCTCAGCTGGTTAGCTGTCCGTCACAGGTGAAGTGTCCTTCGCGACACTTAACCTAAAAACCGCAGTACAAGTATGCCAATAATTAACGCCGGTGATAAAACTTCTAGCGAGTGCTCCATCCTTATAGTTTGCACCCCTCAAAAGAGCACAAGGTTCATACACTGGGGTAGATATTTATATTTACACGAAAATTGTGGTATGAGCAGACGAAATCAGCGAGCAGCGAGCGTTCGACTCAAAACACAGCTCGAGCTGCTGACTGGCACACGCACACACACACATCCACGCAGGCAGGAACTCGTACTCGTCAACACTTTGCGTGTGACTGTCCCCTCCCCGCGCGTGTGTACGACTAGTGCGTGTGACCCTCGCGAGCGTGAGCGTCCCTTAACCTCCAAGAGACAAATGCCACTTCCTCTCGGTCTGCTGCACTAACTCGCTACCCCTCTTTTTCTCGGTACCAATGCTGCTGCTTCTGCAGCCCCCAGGTAAGCAACGTATACACACTCTTTACACCATGACGCGACGCGACGCTCGCTGTGTATGCACTGTTTGTATCTCTCTCTCTCTCTCTCTCTCGAGCCTCTCTTTTTTCCGTACCTTCTTTACTATACACTCTTCCCTCGGCTTCGAGTACGGACACTACGGACGGAGAGTGTGTGATGATCACCGAACCCGAGAGAGAGAAAGACTCATTTGCTTGACTCTTTTGTCTCTCTCTCTCTCTCACACTGTGTGGTGTGTGAATCGTGAACTGTACCTACTTATATTTATGCTATAGTAGATGCGCGACGTCAACACTATATTCTCTCTCTCCCCCTCTCACTGACACTGACTATACTAAGTTGATCTTTTTTTCCTTCATCTCTCTCTCTCTCTGGTTTATTTTATGCATGTGTAGAATGGAAAGCATGTATATAAAAATATATATATGATAATAATATATTATAGATGCACGTGTGTAGTTGTGCGACGCGCCAGTATCATGGCAACGCAATATATAAGTCCAACAGTGTGGAGTGTCGCCGCCCTTGCGAGCACGTCCTCGGATCCTCCCCTCTTTATCCCTACTCTTAGAGCTAGACGATGGCTATTAGTATAGCTATATCTCAATATGTATACATATAGGTATAAAATTTATATAGTACATAGAATGTGCATGTATCTCGTGAGTAGGCTTTTTTGTACACTAGCATTTTTAAATTACTTGGCTCTTTTACTTCCATGTACAATGTATCATGTACCTACATACTTAAAAAAGTAAAAGTATAATACTTAACTTTGGCTTCCAATAAATGTAGCTTAATACAATCCTAACCTATAATCCAACGATTCCTTTTACCCATTTTATAATATAAGGAAATCATAAATTACAAACATAAATCGTATCAAAATTTCTGGTAAATTTTTATAATTTTGCAGCTCGAAATTGGTGAAAAGTTAATGATAAGTGATAACAATCCGTACTAAGAAATAGTAAAGTCCAGATTTAAAGATGAGAAGAGAATTTGATAACTGTCACTATTAGTTATTATTAGTTTTCTTTTCTTTTTCGTCGTAAGTGACTTAACATAAATAAAATGAAAGCTGATAATAACTATTATAAATTATAATAAACTGTTACCTACATAGTTTATAATATGTATTAGTTATCATTAATTATTTTAAAAATTTAAAGCGACTGATAAAAATTTCTACTAATTATCACTAGGTGTTCATAAAAATGATTTAATAAGAGAATAATACTACATTTTTCGATANTACTAGGTTATCGTTAAAATAACTTTCAAAAAATTTATTTATTGGTTATTTACAAAACAAAAAAATTTTTTTATTGTTTCTAGTGGTAGAAAAATATATAAACTTAATGTTGAAGCAACTGTTTTGTTATTATGTGATACAATAATTCATTAAAAATGAAAACAAGGTTTTCCAATAAAAGTGTTCAAGTAAGTACTGGTACTTTTATATCTTATGACTCCTATATACCTCTAACGTAGTTAGAGAAGAGCAAGAGAGGGCAATATACAGCTGCGCAGTGACTGCATTCCGTTTCTCTGCAAGTGTATATTATACTTACGCACACCGACACGAGTTATAATCGCACACTTGTGCTTCTCATGTATTTACCGGTCTCTTTTTGCTATGAATGCTAAGTATGTCCTTCTCTTTTTTTTTTCAGCTCCCTTTTTTTCGATTTTTTACCAGTTTCCATATCCCTTTTAACTCCTCTAGCATCTCATAATATTCGCGCAAGGTCCAAAGTTGAAATTTGAAGAACTCTTTGAAGTATTAATATTTGTGTCCTTTTTCAAGATTTTTAATGTCTAACTTTTTAAATTATTTTTATTTCTTTTTAAAAATAACATAGCTGAAAAAACGAGTCCTGTCAACACATATTATAATAATGAATAATTAATAAAATTGTGTTATGTCCAATATTATGTGTTACAAATCAAACTATGGGGATGTTTCTAAATTAGAATTAAGTCGTGGTACTTAACATTAAAAAACAGGAAAAACCTGAAAAAGTGAAAGAAAAAAAAAAGAACACGACAAAACGGGGGATGCTACTAGCGACGCCCCTGGGCACTTTCTACGCAATTATAAATGCTCATTAAAATTTTTTTTTAAATATATTTAGTTCAATATAACTTTTAAGTATTACTCGGTTGATAGTGTAGAAATAATACATATGTATATTAATCCTACGATTATACTATACATTTCCGCATTATAGGTTTATTCAAATGACAATAATGTGTTTCGTCTACTTTATCAACATGATTTCACCTGTTTTAACTTTTTAAACGCATTTCAAATACAATCATATAGCATGAATATTTGATCTTTGGTAACAGCAAAGTTAAAAAATATATATTACGTAAATACCCTCAAGTATGTACTGACTAGTACTGTTACTCGCATCATTTTTCAATATTTTAGAGGTAACATGAATGGTGGGAGGACGAAATGAGTATGTACATGATCGTACTTAAAAATCATAGGAATAAATTTTCAACGTCTTGTCTTGGAAGTTTCTACACCTTATCTTCATAATCTGCCCGGTTATTATTAGTTTCTGCGAAAAACCTTTGTTTTCATATTTAATACGAACCTTTTATTTTATTTTATTTTATCATACCTCTTTGTACAGCATCACTTGATAAAAAATTTGAAACAAAAAAATAAAAATAAAAAACAAATACTTAACAAAGGTGCCAAAAAAATTTGTTTATGGTTATTAAAAACAAAAGTTAGGTTAGATTGTGGTAATTTCAAAAATAAACACAAATTAATTTGTCAGGATTTTGAGATGTGCTAAGTACATTTAAAAACAAGTACTGACAGATGGCATGCAAGTAGGAGAAAGATTGCGTCTGCATCTCTAATTTCTGACTGTTTCCAGCAATGTAGTTTGTAATTACTGAGCATTATTTAATATTACAAAATGTTTCGACATCTACATAAAAATTTTAAACTTCGGATGGTGTTTGCAAATCGATTTAGTGATCTATGTTCATCTATGTTGAATGTTACAAAATACTATAATACAATCACACATGATACAGATTATTATTATTATGCAGAAGTATCATTAATAAAAAATTAATAAAGTGATTTGACACTGAAAATTCATCTCAGAAAGTAAAAAATAATAATTGATAGTAAATTTTTTTACTTATAAATAATTAAAAATTGTGCCTAGTTGATGGTATTAAGTTTTTGTAAGTGATTACTATAAATTTTTTTAATTTATAACTAATTTTTGATAAAAATTATTGATTGCTGTTATGAAACAACGAAATTATATTATATTTTACAATTTAGATTTTATATTAAGATAGTAATGATAAATATTATTATAGTCTCAAATTTTAACCTTATTAGTTGTTATTAGTTATTACTAGTTTTTATTTTTTTTACCTTAAGAAATTTTATCTCTATCAAGAAAAAGTAATGAAATTAATATAAATAATTAACAATAATAATGTAAATGCACACATAACAAGACTATATTCGCAGATCAGGAAAAAGCATTTCTAGACGTATAGCTTAGAAACCGCTACCCAGATCCCAATCCAAAAATGCTTATTCTTATTTCAAGAAATCCATTGCTTAAATCTTTTTCCAGTTGCCAAACAATAATTACAAATTGCTTGCTAAATCTATAAATTCAATCGTTTGGAGTGTACGAATTTATGTAATGTGCTTAAGTCAGTCACAACTGAAAGGTAAAATACTTCATAAAGTTATACCAGTATCTAGAACGGCTTGAAACAAATTATTTCGTTTTGAATAGATAGAGTTTTACAGTTGGTAAAGCTTTCATGTGACGATGTGACATGGAAATCCGTAAAATGTAGTTAACCTCTCTTTCCTGTTTCATGAGGTTCCACACCAAAGTGGGGGGCTGGGGGCTATGGGGGGTACGAGAGGTCCGACTTTTTGCTTCTTCTAGGTTATAAATGCGCGCATGCCCCATTTATCAACATTAGAGTTTTTTTCATACTTTTAAATATTTATTTATATCTTTTTTCACAACTAACCAATTGATCTGATTGTTTTACGTAAATCTGAAGTAAGTTTCAACCGATCATTGGCTGAAATTTTTTCGAAATCTCTCTGTCAATTCTACCATTATTTCATAGGTTAAGAGTAATTTTCTAGAATTTTTTTCTTGATTCAGAGGAAATCAAAAATCTTAAAACTCCACATAAATTCTGTTTATCGGTTTATTGACATATATACCGAGTTTTAATAAAAACTGACTGTTAATTTCTTTCAGTGTGGTACCTTCTTAATTGACATGGGCTGTTATTGGGTTAAAAATACATATCGGTACCTTAACATGATGTTCATCTACTAGGTTATCGTTAAAATAACTTTCAAAAAATTTATTTATTGGTTATTTACAAAACAAAAAAATTTTTTTATTGTTTCTAGTGGTAGAAAAATATATAAACTTAATGTTGAAGCAACTGTTTTGTTATTATGTGATACAATAATTCATTAAAAATGAAAACAAGGTTTTCCAATAAAAGTGTTCAAGTAAGTACTGGTACTTTTATATCTTATGACTCCTATATACCTCTAACGTAGTTAGAGAAGAGCAAGAGAGGGCAATATACAGCTGCGCAGTGACTGCATTCCGTTTCTCTGCAAGTGTATATTATACTTACGCACACCGACACGAGTTATAATCGCACACTTGTGCTTCTCATGTATTTACCGGTCTCTTTTTGCTATGAATGCTAAGTATGTCCTTCTCTTTTTTTTTTCAGCTCCCTTTTTTTCGATTTTTTACCAGTTTCCATATCCCTTTTAACTCCTCTAGCATCTCATAATATTCGCGCAAGGTCCAAAGTTGAAATTTGAAGAACTCTTTGAAGTATTAATATTTGTGTCCTTTTTCAAGATTTTTAATGTCTAACTTTTTAAATTATTTTTATTTCTTTTTAAAAATAACATAGCTGAAAAAACGAGTCCTGTCAACACATATTATAATAATGAATAATTAATAAAATTGTGTTATGTCCAATATTATGTGTTACAAATCAAACTATGGGGATGTTTCTAAATTAGAATTAAGTCGTGGTACTTAACATTAAAAAACAGGAAAAACCTGAAAAAGTGAAAGAAAAAAAAAAGAACACGACAAAACGGGGGATGCTACTAGCGACGCCCCTGGGCACTTTCTACGCCACTGCACCAACAACCCAACCTAACCTCGTAGCACTACTAATTAAGGGGAAGTACAAATACGAGCTGGGAGGGGAGGTGGATGTATATAGTCGTCGGGGAGAGTTGATCCCAGTATCGATGGAAGGTGCAGGCTTGGGTGCCGAGCATTGTGCCCTGAGGCAAAATACCCAACAATTGACGGCGAGGAGGCGTCGGGCTGTCGGGGAAAATTGGTGGGTGGGGGGATTCGTAACAAAATGGGAGGGGGAGCGAATACATATATATTAAGGACGAATGGAAGGGGAAGAGGGCAGAGTGCACACGTTTGCTGCGCTGCTTAGCCATTCTTGTGGCTGTGCCGCTTCCCCTTTTTCAATTTTATCTCGCCGAATCGACAAGCAAAACTATACATGTATATATACACTGCCAAGACAATGCCTGCACTACTAAACCAAAGGGAAAGTCCTTTCGTTACATTTCATGTACTTATATACGGTACCTTTCTTTTAGGCAGAAGAAGCTATTGAGAGGGGATATGGGGAGGGGGGTTACGACGCCGAACCCGGGGGGAGGGGATGGAGCGCACGTACAACATTGCAATTAGAACGGTCTATTTCGCGCGCAACTGTAAAGAAACTGTTTTTTCGACATTTTCACCAGAGAATGCATAGATTATTTTTTTTTTTTTTAATTATTTTTGCTATCGCAGGTTGCAGTATCTTGTTTTTTCTCGCTAGAAGTTAATAAATATTTCTCGCGTCAAAAAATCGAAACACAATAACACCATTAATTAAAAATATAAAGGTACTCTTGTTTTTCAACGGTTTAAATAAAAATGTACGTTCGAACAATTGAAACAAATATATTGCAAAATAAAAACAGTTTAAATTACAACGTAATCATGGAAAAATTTTTTTTTTTAATTCTTAATTTAAAATTTTCCAAATCAAGGTACATTTTTTGTGCATAAAAGACGTTATTTCGCAGGAGATGCCAATAAATGGACGGTCCAGGGACAATGACGTGGGAGGAGTTTGTGGATAATGCCGAGAAACTAGTGAGATTGTCGGACGAGATCTCGGACCATTGGAAATTTCCAGGGGACAAGGTGCGTCGAACAACCGTCTGCCTTCTCTCTCGTTTGATGTATGTGTGCACGCTGTGTGTGTACGCATGACGTTCGATCGATCGACATTCGGCAACAATGGCTCAACTGACTCATGTTACAGAGCCCCCCCATGCGCCTTAATAACGCGAATGGCGAGGAACAAATGCGATAATCCAACAATAAAAAACAAAATTTAGTTTGCTTGGTTTTCTTATTCATGTATAATGAATGTTGATCAACAGGCGCTACCGGGCCAAGCCTATTTGACTCGGCAGGAAAAATTATTCGTCCCGATTGACCATCCAATGGACGATGAGCGATTAGAGGACGGTCTTAACATCGAATGCGATGATGAGAAATGGTGCGAGGAGTTAAATGAACATCGAGATCCTTACGAGTATCCTGTCGTTAAGGAGAGACCGTTGATCATCGAACACCACGTCTTGTGGTCCATGAGTTACAGCGTGCCTGTGATTTATTTCAATGGTTGGAAATCAGGTGAGTCGAAGATAATTTTCACAAATTTATATATTCATTACCCGACATGCATCTCTTACTTGTCAATACCACGACTTGAACTCTCCCGCTAATGTAATAAGTTGAAATGTGAAACACACTAACCATCCGCGCGATGGTAACTGATGCAGAGAGAGTTCTTTACACTGGGCTGGTTGCTTTTTTATAAAGTAGAGGTCCTTAGTATACGCATTTGACGATTTTAATTAATTCATCGAGCTCTCTTTCCAACTTTTGCAGGTGTGTAGTCGTTATGGTGATGAAACACAATATATATATATACATTTTTTAAAATTTATATTATAGTGTTGTTACCTCTGGTAAGAGCTATTTACACTCACAGTATATATAGATATAGTGAAGTGTTTGCTCCCATATACTTATAGCTCGGGGAATCACACTTTTGTCGATAAAAAAGAGTTCTGTATCTCTTTTTTTTTCATAAAAAAAGTTTTTATTGAACAACTCGATCAAAAACGTTCTTATTGAAGAGTTGCAATTACTTTGTTGATTGCAATCGAGCACCTATTAATCTACTCGTACACACTGAACTTGAATTTATAAATAGCGTTTGAGATTCATAGTAAGAGTTACATGGATGGTATAATGGTTCAAAATTCGTCCCGTAATATTTCGCGATGTCCTGCAATGCAATGTCACAACGTCGAAATCGACGTTTAATCACTACTAGACCTTAATCCGAAAGAGTACAGGGAAGCATCATAACGGCAATTGTTTCGCCTGTCGCGGGAGAACGAGTCCCTCTAAGCTGCAGCTCCGCGCAATATCGAAAAGTGCTAGACTTTTTTTTTTTTTTTTTTTGGCGCACTCGCTCGTCGTCGTAGGTGGCCAGCTTGAAAACGCGTTTGGCTCTCGTAAGCTTTTGTTTAAAAAAAAATTAATAATCAACTATTTTTTTAATTATTCTGTAAGAACATTCAGTTTTGTTCCTAAAAATAAATCAATTGGGTTGACCACAAAATGCAGTAAAAAAACAATTCACTTCATTCACGTTTACTTGACCATCAAACTATGTATCATCTACTAAAGAATTAATTTCAATAAAGATTTTTTTTTTTTTAAATTGGGTTACCACATAAATTGCTAAGTATTTCTTTTAAAAAATGACGCCCTGCACTATGTTTTCATTACTCGTAACCCTTTACCCAAAAATAGATATTTAAGAAGGAAAAAAAAAAAAAAAAACCTCGTTGTCTCCAGATTACCCCGGCATCAATCCAGTGAGCGTGGAAATTGCGCAAAAGCTGTTGGAAACCGACAAGCTGGCCTACAATGAACTTTCCCAAGCCATTCATCCGCTTCTCGGTCGGCCCTTTCTCCACCTCCATCCCTGCGGCTCGCCCGAGCTCTTACGGAGCGTGGCCCAAAGGTACGTATATTATACACGCATCGAGAATACACTTTATGGTCCTGTGTGAGGAAAATTCGTCGCTTCCAACGGGACGATTAGGGAGTGCAAACGTGCGATCCATTGTTTGAGCTTGGAACGAGTGCGAAAAACAAAACAAAAAAAAGCGTGTATGTGTAAACGAGCAGGAGTCGAGGGAAAGCGGAAAGAGGAAACGAGACAAACGAGTATAGGAAATCCGGCGACCTCGACACGATTTCCTTCTCCTCCTCTTCGATCCTCTCACCCCTGACGCGCGTAACTGCGGAAAAAGACATTTTTTGTTCCAAGGCAGTGTATACGTATGCGCTCAATAAAACTGTTTAATGCGTCTCATTCGAATTTTGCAGCACCAACAAACTGGTGAGCTGGTTAAGTGCCGTGGCACCAGCTGCGTTGAAGCTACGCCTGAGGTCCGAATACTTTTATCTGACAAACGCAGCTCGAGGAGGTGACAAGGATAACGCCGAAGATGGACGGTGAGCTTGCGAGAGCTTTTTTGTTTTTTAAGAAAAACTGTGATCTCGTGTTTGAATAAACAATACGCTTCATCGAACGATTTATTGGCATTTGCTTATTTCACCCTTATTCCGGTGTGGACAAAATTATATATTTGGGTAATTTAAGCACGATAATGCTAGTTTTTGCGTGTGAGACTTGGTTGTTTGATAATCATTTAAATGAGTTGAAAGTAAAACAAAGGCTGATTTTTTACTGGGTGGATATTTTTTATCTTTCGCTGAAAGTGCACATAATGTCTACGTAAGAATTATCTTTCAACAAAAATGAAGGGTCGGATACATTTGGCGTGAGAAATTGAATTTTTTTTTTTTTCAAGAATTTCTAAAGCCTGTACGTGTTATTTTTTTAAATGAATCGTTAGCCTTGCAGAGTTTTTAAATCAAAGTTTTTTTCTTTTCTTTGTCACAGCACACTTTTTGTACAACACTCGTATCATCATTCTGTCTGTATAGTACATAAACGTACTTTAACAAATGTAAATATTTTTATACATTATATGAACTTTTATAACACTGGAAAAAATACCTTTTTCGTTCAATATTTTGTTGTACAACATTGAATAAAAACTCAGATGCTATGTAAAACGATTTTGCGAATCCAGTATTGTCAAAAACAATTTTCATAGAGAACCAAAAAAAAGTTGTATTTTCGAAAACTCCACTTTTTGTTTTTAGATGTCATATTCTTTTTTTTTTCCTTTAGCAGGGAGTAATCTATTTTCCAGCTATTTTCATCGTCGAGTATCCTCATTATGTCCCATAGCGAATCGTACAATTCTTTTTTCCGATCGAAATATCATCAAATTTTTTTGCGAACCCACGGCGCTATCAGACGTTGATCACTTCAGTTAGCAAATTCGAGACAAACTCTTTGTGTTTTACGTTGAAAATAATTTTTTCAAGAGATGACTCTTTTCATGATTAGAAAAAAAAAAATATAAGACACTCCCACTTACTTGTCGTACACCCAAAATGTAACATAAATAATGTTGCATCAGTATTAAAATGTACATGCAAAGATGACCCTTAATTTACATATAAATGATAAATATGATTTCAGGATAACGCATACAAAGTATTGTCCGCATGATTTAAAGCCAAGCATTACATCGATGAGCTTTCGAGATGCTCATCGTCAATGGCACGGTCTAGTGGTGATTAAACCCAACCCACCACCCATCCACTGTAAACCACCTACAAAGGGAATCGGATGAAATGCATTATGAAGGAGCCGCGCGGCTCATCTCCCTGTTTCTCCGGTTTTGCCCGACACTCCAAACGCAAATCCAATTTAGCGCAGATCAACTCGAATAACATGTGCTTCGAAAACTTGGCTTTGTTCCAAAAATGAAAGGTAGAGGCTTGCTTTTGCTGTCGCTATTGTTTACCGAGAGTATATATATGTAGCTGTGTATAGCCATACGAATAAAAGTTAAGGGTTAACTTCAGACTTGGGCACGTACGTTTATTCAATTTTTTTTTTTTGCAGCATAGGTTTTTTCTTATCATGTGATACGTTTAAGAAATAATTTTTTTTTTTTTTTTTTTTTATCTTTTTAATACTCCAACAAATGTATTGAAATTTGAAAGAATTTACATTTTTGAAAAAAAAGAGTTAAGGTTCATGGAAAATTATTTGAATACTTTATTTCTTATACTACACTTATGATGTATGATGTGAGAGAAATTTTGTTTAATATTGTATTGTTGATGGTGACGAATAAAAAACTTTTCCATCAACAAAAATACAGGTTAAAAAAATGTTGTATCCAAATCTGGTTACTATGGTCGTTCTGTAATGTGGGAATAAACAGAAATTAAGGTAGGGAAAAAGCTTAAAAGAGGGAGAAATTTAGGGATTCCCAGGTAAGCGTATAGTAGGCAAAGTAGCAGCAAGTGAGTGAACGCGGATAAACCGCGAGAAAGAGAGCGAGAGAAAAGTACGCAATATGCGGGAGTAAAAGAGCTGAAATCTCTTCGCCTGACCTATTTTTTCAGAGCGCTTGCTCCCTTTTATTTTTTCTACATTTACCCTTTTTTTTTTTTTTTTTTTTTTACACTCACAGTATATATAGATATAGTGAAGTGTTTGCTCCCATATACTTATAGCTCGGGGAATCACACTTTTGTCGATAAAAAAGAGTTCTGTATCTCTTTTTTTTTCATAAAAAAAGTTTTTATTGAACAACTCGATCAAAAACGTTCTTATTGAAGAGTTGCAATTACTTTGTTGATTGCAATCGAGCACCTATTAATCTACTCGTACACACTGAACTTGAATTTATAAATAGCGTTTGAGATTCATAGTAAGAGTTACATGGATGGTATAATGGTTCAAAATTCGTCCCGTAATATTTCGCGATGTCCTGCAATGCAATGTCACAACGTCGAAATCGACGTTTAATCACTACTAGACCTTAATCCGAAAGAGTACAGGGAAGCATCATAACGGCAATTGTTTCGCCTGTCGCGGGAGAACGAGTCCCTCTAAGCTGCAGCTCCGCGCAATATCGAAAAGTGCAAGACTTTTTTTTTTTTTTTTTTCGTGAAATTAAAAGAAAAAAAGAAACAACAATTTAC
>NW_019379469.1:103409-117658 GCF_000648655.2 Copidosoma floridanum | reverse complement strand
TTTTTTTTTTTTTTTTTTGTGAACATTCAAAGAAGAACTTCCAACCAGCTGCGGGAGATCGCGGGTTTAGTTAACATTCAACTGGTGAGTCAAATAAAGCTCTCCGTTATACTTATATGTACTAAACTCCAATCTGATCCTGATACGAATGGTGTATAGGGATCGAAGGGGATGTGTTTTTTTTTTTTATTGTACGAAGGGGGTAGGGGCATTAGTGAGAAGTTTCAGGGCTCGTTACGCGTGACTTACGGCTTGTCAGTTTAGTACATAATGGGTACTACCCCTCCCTCTACTTTTCTCTCGCGATTTTTCGATAAGGGGTATTTTTGAGGAAAAAGTGTACTAGGCGATAGTTTGTCAAAGCGAAAAATACTATTTCAGTAGATAATCAAAGTTAATTTACTGTTATAACGTTGGTGTATTGGTGTTTTACATCTAAATCCAATTTAATGACAAACGCGTCACGAAAACAAATCGTTTTTATGGCTTATAAAAAAAAGAACGCAAAAACCACTATTTCACGACTATAGTCAGATTTTTGGGGCTGAGCCCCACTGTTTGAGAGCTTCGCTATATACATGTATACTCCAAAAACTAGGTAGTTGAGAACATTTGCCGTGCAAAACTTTGTGCTTGTCTTTGCGTGAAAGTTCACGAGGTTGATTTAAACTTTTCGCGCTGCTATGTCGTGGGAGGATGTGATTGGGAAATAGGGTCCTTTGTTGGAAAGTATAATCATGGGTTTTTTTAAAATTTGAGTACTTGATAAAATCGCCACGTAAAATGTTTGAACGTGAGCCTTTGATCAAAGTGTAGTGCAAACAATCAGAAAAGCTCTCGGAAGAGATGAGGAAAAACTTCGATTATGTCGTTTCTGACAAGATACTTTGACCGCACGTCATAGTATTAGTTTCACCCTAATGGCCCCATTTACTCGTGACACATTTGTATCGTTACTGAACGATTTTTCGCTGCAACAAAAATAATAACGATTTATATCCTTTTATGTTTAATAAAAAATAAACGTTAATTTTCTACCATCAACCGTGCAATCTACACTGAATAAAAACAAAAAAAATGTCTTTACCCTCATTCTGATATGTTCTTTCAATTAAAAAAAAAAATTTGTTTAGTTCTAAAACCAAATCATTCAATCAAATATAATATTTCTTCCAATTAACTTAAATTTTTTTTTCATTTGAAAGAAAAAATGTAACGGAATGAGGCTGAAGAAATTTTTCTTTGATTCAAGAAATTTGGGTCGCTCGTATTAGTTTTTGTACTAAAAAAATAATTTTAAAAAATCGAGTCGCAAAAATTCGTTTGTTTTTCTCAAGGGGCAACCTTAAACCCTCATCTTATCTGGACCCGACCAAACGTAAAAAAAAAAAAACTGCCCCTGTGCTCCTTCTCACATATAATACTTCAATAATATCCCCGAGCAAAGTATACACACACACATACAGCGTATAGCTGTGAAGTTCCCTCCGTCGTGGCCAAAGGCAGGCGCCGTATATACACCTTCCTGTCCAACGGACTCCCGGATATTACTCCGCTGTCACGAGCCATTATACTCTTCTTTTTCTCTCCGCGATTGCAAGAGACCAAGAGATTTATTTACACACACACACACACACACACACACACGTGATCGAGTAAAGACACAAAACGATCTGTATCTACGAAAACCAATTTGGTTCTTCGTCTTGGCACCCGAAAAATAGTGCGGGTGTCGCTCGTTTGTTTTTCCCAACTCGACTGTAAAACACACGGCTTTCGTTTCGCTTCGTTTTTTATTGAAATGTCGAGTTGTGATGGCCGCAAAACGAAGACGATTGAAAATTCACGCGACCGTGATAAAGTTCTTGAAACTTTGGCTTACGATGAAAAAACATAGAGAAACACGAGTCTAGAGATTGTACTCGATGTTAATATTCATCATCATCGAATGCCGCTCTTTCGATCCATCTAGAAGTAATTAGCATTTATATTGAGGAATACATTATTGCTTCGTACGAAGGTTCGACGTGGCTCACGGTGTGCAGGTTTTTGCTTTAATTCTGCGAGGGGAAAATAAACCAAGGATTTTTTTTTGTTTTTGACAAGCTTTGCTTTGAATGGTGCTTCAAATGGATGTGATTAAAACGCTTTTTTTCTTATCAGGTAGTAAAATTAAACGAACAAGTGATGAACCCCATTAAAAAATACTGTTCTGCGTTGTAATCTGATATAAAGCCACTATTTTATCATGCAAAATTATTTTATTTTTGTTTTTGATTTCTATCGAAAAACAAATAGCAAAAACCTCGACCGCTACATTTAAAAAAAATAGTCATTAATGTTAACATTGCTAATTTTTTATGAACATGTGTATTAATTTTCTCGAATTAATACGCAATGTTTGATTGTTGGATTTTGTTTTATGAATACACTGAAAAAAATTTTTATTAATCCAAATAACCATTTATTTTAATACAAACAAAAAACTATTTATTGAGTAAAATTGATTAAATATTATGGCATAAAGAAATAATTTATTTTATTTTAATTAATATTATATGATTTTAATAAATATTTATTACGTTTGAATAAATATTTTTGGTTGTATTTAAATAAACGTTAGTCTGAATTTTTTTCCAATGTATAAATGTGTAAAAAAACATTTTATGCAATTTTTTTTTCTGACTTAACATATCTTAAGGATTTCTCATCCAGCGTTTTTCTACAGTAAGCTCATTCAAAATTATTGAAAAAAAACTTGATTTTTTAGCGTATTTCGGTTTTAGTGCTATAAATTTTTTTTTTCCTTCAACACGTAGAACCATCAAATCAGAGGGAAGAACTAATTAAACATTTTCACAAACGCACCATTTTCGTATTTGATTCGAGCCTTCTTTTACATGAAAAAACAATCAGATACCCACACTTATCGCTCCGTGGTAACGAAACATCCCACAGAACTACTCCAATTGAATACCCATCGATAGAATATATACCCTTCGGCAAAAGCTCGTCCCCCTCCTTATTTATTATTCCCCCTGCATAATCCAAAGTCACCGAGTAAAATAAATAGGAAAAAAAGGGTCCCAGCAAATCCTCATCCTCCCGAAAATAATTTTTTTTTTTTTCCCACCCCATGACGTACAGCCGGAAGATAAACGGCCGTTCCCATCGCGCTTTTCAGCTGCGCTAGCGTTTCGCAGCCCACATGCGCGCACCATCTCTTTTCCTCTCTCGAGCTCCCCTACTCCCTATACCGCACTCCTCTCTTCTCGTTCAATTTTGTACACATAGTCGGTTTTGCACGACGGCCACGGCAGCCAGTGCCAGAGATCGTCTCGACGGTGGATCGACTGCGCCACAAGTGTTACCATGTGTCACACTCGGACCGCGCTGTTGCTGGTTTAAGGATCCTTTTTTTTTTATTTTTCTTTTTTTTTTTCATCCAAAGTTGTGTTTGTGCCATTGTGCTGTTTCTCCGTACCATTTAGAGTTGGTTAACCATCACAGGGATACGTCCAGTGAAGGATCGGTTTGTTTTTGCTCTGTAATCAATTTTTTTTTTTTTTTTTTTAAATAGCGTGAACGTGCAAAAAAAGGATGTCAAACGATAATACTTGGTAGACGAGAGACGAAAGGAAAAAAAGTTAACTGAGGGCGCGGGTGCGTTAATAAATAACATAGGAAGCGCAGCTGGCTGCATTAAGTAGAATCGTCCGGCTGAATGTACGGGCACGTACAAGGTGGATTTAAAAAAAAAAAACTTTTTTTTTCCCGAAACTAGTTCTCCGACACTTTAAATCATAAAATGATTTAGTGGGGGGGAAAAAAAAAATTATTGGCGATCGACTTGCGAAGAAGCTGCCCTCGGCGAGTCAATCTTCCCGAGCGGAAGGAAGCTTTCCTCCTTTTCTGAAATGAATATTGATGCGGGCCCTCCTCCCTCCCCCTTCACCCAACTCGTTATTATTCATCCTTAAAGGGGATACGTGGACCGAAGGTTGAAAGGAAAGTCAATGCAAATCGGATCTCGAGAGGAACACGTTCGTAACTACCAGTGATTTTTTTTTTTTTTTTTTTCTTTCTTTCTGCCCTCGACGCAAATACTCCGAAATCAAGTGAAAAATAGTTGTTGTTTGTTTTCTTCTTTAGCCGTTTGTGCATTGTACAAAGTCACGAATCAACCTTCCTTTTGTTTACGATGATGTTGCGCTTTTTGCCTCTTTTTTTTTTTTTTTTCTTCTCCGTCCCACTCGCGTTGGTCATAATCACTCGAATTAATAACTCATTATCCTACGTAAGAGATTCGTACATATGTATATGGTTTATGTATTGTTTCGAATGTAGATAATAACGAACAAAAAAAAAGGTTCTTCCGAATAAGATTTAATTGGACCACTCGTCTTCTTCCAAGTGGTCTCGTTAAAATATATATACATACAGTAAGAAAACTTTTATCTTTTTCATTAATTCAACTGAAAAAAAAAATAGTCAAAAGCCGATCTCTGTAAGAGGAGCTTCATCCCCCACCTATATATTCCATAGCACTGTTCATCCACACATGGTGAGTGCGCGTGAACGCGAGTAACAGAGAGAGAGAGAGAGAGAGAGAGGGCAGTAAGTT
Source organism: Copidosoma floridanum (assembly GCF_000648655.2). Next base: position 113,034 of record NW_019379469.1, on the reverse strand, counting down.
CTTTATTATCGGATTAAGCGTACATTTACATCGGGAGCGCGCACAATACGCATACGAAGAGATGATGATATAATCGCAACATCCGCCGATCCGACATGACATGTATTAATATACCTATGTGTTCGTAGCGCAGTGTGTACAATTTTCGAAAATCCGAATGTTCCTCTTACGTATACTCGGAATATCGATTATATTTTGAGTGCTGTTATGGTTTTTTTTTTTTCCCAGAGGGTGCAAAAATCGTCCCGACGTTTTTTAACTTTTTTTTTAACAGCTTGTAACATCGTGTTGGCGCTGTGTCACAAAGATCGCGGTGCGAAAATAAATTGAGAGAGAAGTTTAAGGGTTGAAAAATGACGTTTACGACCCGTGAGTGGAGAACATAATCGAAGTGACAAATTCTTTTTCTCATTTCTTCGAGTAAGATGGTTTACTATAAAAATGGTAATATTTTCTAGTTTTTGTTTATTTTTTTATTTTTATTTTTTTTTTTAACAGTCGATTGATGTTGAAATTGACAGAAAAAATGGACTTGGATTGCATATTTGCTCCACCACATAAGTTTACTGTCAATTTATGTACGGACTCAACCAACTATTTGCTTACTACCGCATCAGTTATTAATGAAATCGGGAGTCAGCGAGTAAACGTGTGAATATAAAAGTGAACTGTACTTTCATTTATTTCTTCAAATAGCGTTTATTCAATGATGAAGATTAACCTATACAGACTTAGATTTGAAGATACAATAACTCAGCTAAAATTGAAAAGTTCGTTTAAGGTAATACATATATAGGTAACAGAATTACACGCTGTTACACGTGAATAAACTATCTTGGTAATGGAACATAAATATACATATAATTTTTTCGGTGTTACAACTTTTCATAAAATATAATTTAGTTCACATTTGTTATTATTTTGCTATACATATGTAAAAAATGCTTGTAGAAAAAAAATCCATCCCATGTGTTACTTTCACTACAGTGTTTTCAATTCTTAAGGAACAGCCAGTTCTTCAAAACTATTGTTCCTAAATTTAACTTTATCATACACTTTATTTTTCTTTCTGATTACTGTAGATTTCTAATACATCTGTTCATATTATTATTATTTACCTCTGCTTTCTTATATCTAATAAATAATTACAACTGGTACATAATATGCTGTTGAGATATTGAATATAATATTTATTTTTTTTTTTTTAGTATACGTCAAACTGAATTTATTATTAAAAGCATTTTCTTTCAAATTTCATGCATTATTAATTGTATAAAATAATTGATTCATTAACATTAAATGCATACTACACGTATGTATTAGAAGTAAACATGTTTTATGTGTCTAGATTTTTAAAAGAAAAGCAATTGTATTTTAATGACTAAAGTATGTCTTAATCGATTGTAACTTGTAACTAACTCTCGGAGAGCAAAGATAAAGTTTTTTATACTTTCTTAAAAGACTGAATTTTTTTGAGTATAACAAGCCGTGTCTAACAATAATATACTAATGTTATTATAATTACGAATCTTGTAAAACTTGAAAACTTCACCATATGGTAGTTGGTATTACATTCCATGTGAATCTTGTCATGTTGAGGCACTATTTCTTATTAAGACGAGACCCACAAATATATAGACATATGTGTCCAAACTTCTTGTGACCATCGCTTATTTCAAACTTGACACTTGTGCCTTGTGAAATGACTGGTTCGGCTGAAACTTCGACATACTAAGCACTCGAAGGGTTTTCCTCTGTATGAGTTCTCTTAAGACTTGTGAGGTCACCAGCAGATCTAAAACCTTATTGATGTACCAAGCAAACGTGGAAGCGCTCGCTTGTATGTGCGGGTCCTCTTGTGTTTTTTAGATGTGGAGGTGCATGTGCTTCATGAGATTGCACTTTTGGCTAAAAGATTTTGGACAATCTGTACATCTATAGGGTTTCTCCCCGGTATGGGTCCTATTGTGCTTTGTGAGTTTATCAGAAGATGTGAAACCTTTTTGACACACCGAGCACTTGTAGGGACGCTCCCCCGTGTGGGACCTCATGTGTACTATAAGACTTCCTGAGGTAGTGAATGGCCTATGGCAAATTGAACAGGTACTACAAGGTTTGCCGGTGTGGAGGCGCATATGAGTTGTTAAGTTGATTTTTTGGCTGAAAGATTCTGGACAATCTGAGCACTTGTAAGGCTTCTCGCATGTATGGATCTTCATGTGGCTTATGAGGTTATCATAATATTTAAAACCTTTTTGACACACCGAGCACTTGTAGGGTCGCTCCCCTGTGTGGGTCCTCATGTGTACTATAAGATTACTCAAGTACGTAAATGGCTTTTGGCAGATGGTGCAGTGACTTAAAGATATGCCAGTGTGGACACGCATGTGAGCCCTGAGGGTACTTTTTAGTCCGAAAGATTTTGGACAATTTGCGCATTTATAGGGTTTCTCCCGTGTATGGGACTTTATATGCAATCGAAGGCTGCTTGGGTGAGAGAATGGCCTTTGGCAGATGGGACAGTGCCCACAAGGTATACCAGTGTGGACATGCATATGAGTTGTTAGATGGTTTTTTTGTCTAAAAGATTTTGGACAATCCAAGCACTTGAAAGGCTTTTCGCCGGTATGAGTCCTCATGTGCACGGTGTGACTACTCGGGTTAGTAAATGGCCTTTGACAAATTGAACAGGTACTATGAGGTATGCCGGTATGCAGACGCATGTGAGTTGTGAAATTGTATCTATATCTGAATGATTTTGGACAGTCTGAGCACTTGTAGGGTTTCTCTCCCGTGTGGGTTCTCATGTGATTTTTGCGGGCAGTCGAGGTTCTAAAACTTTTTGGACAAACTGAGCACCCAAAAGGTTTTTCTCCCGTGTGAGTATATATGTGTTTAATTAAATTACTTTTTTGCCCAAATTTTTTAGAACAATCTGAGCACTCAAAGGGTTTTGTCCCCGTGTGAGTTTGTTTGTGTCTTATAAGGGACATTTTTTGACTAAACGTTTTAGAACAAATTGAACACTCGAAGGGTTTCTCGCCCGTGTGAACGAGTTGGTGCGCTTTAAAATATGTAACTCTGGCAAAAGTTTTACCGCAGACCTCGCAAAGTCTCGTACAAGTGTTCTTCAGTGCTGATCTCATGGTTGGATTTCCGTTAATAATGGCCCCTGAACAGTTGATAAATAGTTGGACTTCGATGTGTGACAAACACGAAGAGAAAATTTCTATAATCTTAGTGGTAGATTTGTTGTTCCTGGTTGTTCTCCTACAGTTACTGTTGCTTATTGTTAAGTAGTTGGAATCAATTCATCTGGATTAACTGCTGTCTTTCCTACGAATAGAGCATAAAAAAATGTTTTATTTCAATGATAACTATTACAAAGAAGTTGTACGTTTAGAGACCGTTCAAGTCCTTTTGTTATATCAATTACAAAAGAGTAAATGTTCAACGATTAGTTCTACAATCTCAGTAAAAGCAAAACTTATCGTAACTCTATAGTATAAAATGTAAAATGTAAAAAGAAAGAAATGGCGATATAGAAAATCTACGTGTTACAACATACTCTGGGTATTTTTTGCATTTCAAGGTATTTACTGTGTTTTGTACAATTACATCAGGTTATTTTAATTGAAAATAAAAACTTACTATTTCTGCGTCTAGATTTCAAACCGACAATTGCTAAATATTTAGTGCCTTGTCCAAGTACACGTTACATCCAGTTATGTAGTTCTATCTAATCTTATCTTTAATATTATAGGTCTTGCCTTGCACCTTGATGAATTTATGAATTTATTTTAACTTATTAGTTCGGAAACTTGTAAAAAAATAGGCTTTGTACTATTATATTGTGTACCACTGCAAAGAGGAATATCGTCACAATGTATTCAAATTTTTCGTATCGTGGATAAATGAAAAACGTCAACGTGTACAATTTAAGGCTCAAATGCTACTGATACTACAATATATGACGTTATTTCTGTATCCATCCACAGTAAGCTTAAAAATGTTAATAGTATAATAATGACTTTAAGCCGTACGTATAGTCGGAAAGCTTCGACGTTGTGCTTCTGGGAAAAATTTACCTGACAAAAGCCATTATGCATCGTATCATGGAGAAATTAAAATTTTTCACACTATTAAAACCCATTCAATTTTCTGGAAAAATTTAACGATAAGATGTTATCGTTCAAAGCACGATTTCACAGGTAATTCAAAAGAGTTATCGAAGCATTTCAAATAAGAGCTTTGATCACATACTCTAAAAAAAAAAAATTTCCTATATTTTTTACTAAAATTCTAAGTCTGCTACTAATTTTTTTTTTATAACAACTTTTTTCCGAAAAATTCGAAGACTACTGTCGATGTGCTAATATTGTTGTCATCAGGCAAAGTGATAGGTTTATAATGCACCCAAAAAAATTATAGTACATCGAAGAAATTTTTTTAGGATTCAGAAAATATTTACCGCAGTAGTAAACAATCTGTTGAAATACAACTTCAATTCCTTATATTATGAAAATAATTGATTTAAACAGAAAAATATCGTTTTCATAAAATTCAATTTTTTCTCATTTCTGAACGGCGTTTAAACTTTGACATGTATTGAATAGTGTTACGTACGATAGCATATACTTAGCTATGCGTGCGTGCGCCTCTGCTGGCTTGGGCCTGAAAGGTGGGGGAATAGAGAAGAGAGGTGATAGGAAAGGTAGAGAGAAGGGACAGGAGATCAGCTAGAGACGCGAGAGGGTAAGGACGAAGTCCGCGAGACAATAATACACGCACAACTTCCCTCAATGATAACTAATTCTAATAAAGCATAAGTAACAACAAGTCACGCTTCTGTTTATTCCCGCACCGAGAATCCCACGTAACAATAGTTTCACGATAAAAATTACTATTGTTCATTGTCATGATTATTGGTTATCTAAATTATATATTCAAATTCAAGAGTTTCATTGGCCCAAAAGGTTATAAAACATCGATAAAAAGAATAAGAACTTATCTTTTTAATCCATGCATGCGCAGAATATGATATATGAAATGAATTATGTTTCTCGTAATTTTCTTAAAATCCAAGTGGTTAACTCAAAATTTTCACAATTTTAAAAGATTTCTTATGAAAATAGGTATAAATATAAGTTTTATTTGTAAAGATTTGTCATTTACAGTTTTAGAGTTAAAGCTATTTATTTTAGTGTTAGCACTGCGTCTTATGGATCGTAACGCGAGAAAATAAATTGGAGCAAAGTTTAAAGGATAAAAAATGACATGTGCCTTCTCTTCGCAAAAAATAATAGTGACAGTCTTTTTTATCCTCACTTCTTCGATGTNATCGTAACGCGAGAAAATAAATTGGAGCAAAGTTTAAAGGATAAAAAATGACATGTGCCTCCTCTTCGCAAAAAATAATAGTGACAGTCTTTTTTATCCTCACTTCTTCGATGTAGATGGCTTGAAATGATGTTTTACAATAAAAATTGTATTATCCTTACATTTTGTACTTATGATTTTTTTTTTTAAGACGATTTTTTGCAATTAACAAAAAAAATAGACTTCAATTGCTTATTTGTTCTGCTTATATTAGTTTTATTCCGATTTATGTAGGGACTCAAAAGGCCTTTTTACTAACTTTTTGTTTACTACCGCATCAGTTATTAAAGAAATTGGGACTTATATTTATTTTACTAAATAGAATTTATTCAATAATGCAAATTTACATACATAGACTTAGATTTAAAGATTTTGAATCAAACTTACAATAATTCAGCTTAAATTAAAAAGTTCGTTTAAAGTAACACGGATAGGTAAAATAGCATTACACGCTGTTACACGTAAATACATTGTTTTATTTATAGAAGCTAAAAATGTATATCAATTGCATTTCAATATGACAATTTTTCATAACAGATATTTTAGCTGACATGTATTTTTGTTTGTTATACAGATTCGAAAAATGTGTCTAAAGAATAAAAAATCTGTCTCATAATTTATTATGTACTATGGTATTTCCAAGTTAAGAAACGTAGTTTTCTAATTTTCTGATTCATCCACTCATATTATCATTCTTTGCCTATAATTGTTTATATCTAATTAGTAATTATAATTAGTATACACACTCATGCTTTTGAGATTTTGACTAAAATGTTGGTTTTTTTTTAGCACCTACGCATACAATCAGTAGATACTTTTAAATTGATAAAAAGTTTACATGCACCATTAATTAAATAAAATGATTAATACAATAAACTAACATCCATGTTTCATGCATCAGTTAAGATTCAAACCATTTTGTGTACAAGGTAGCTTCGAAGGCGTCTCTATGACCACTATGTTCTGCTAGTCATCATCTCTTTTCGTGTATATTTACTGAATTTTCTAGAAGAGTTTTTCCTTGCATGGGTCCTCATATGCTTTTTAAGACTACTCGCGTGCCTAAATGGCTTTTTGCAGATGGTACAAAAACCGTAAGGTATACCTGTGTGAATACGCATGTGAATTTTAAGAGTACCTTTTTGCGCAAAAGATTTTGGACAATTTGCACACTTATAGGGTTTTTCCCCGGTATGGGTCCGCATGTGATCTGCGAGTGAACCAGAAGATCTAAAACCTTTTTGACACACCGAGCACTTGTAGGGTCGCTCCCCTGTGTGGGTCCTCATGTGTACTATAAGATTACTCGAGTACATAAATGGCTTTTGGCAGATGGTGCAGTGACTAAAAGGTATGCCAGTGTGGACGCGCACATGAATACTAAGACTGCTTTTTAGTCCGAAAGATTTTGGACAATTTGCGCACTTATAGGGTTTTTCCTCTTTGTGGGTCCACGTATGCTTTACAAGATCACTAGAAGTTGTAAAACTTTTTTGACATACTGAGCACTTATAGGGTTTCTCCCCTGTGTGAGTCCGTAAGTGCATTATGAGATTGGATTTTTGACTAAATGATTTAGAACAAGTTGAGCACTCGAAGGGTTTCTTTCCCGTGTGAGTCATCATGTGCCTTGTAAGGTTACCAGATAATGTAAAACCTTTTCCACACGTTGGGCACTTAAACGGTTTCTCTCCCGTGTGGGTTTGCATGTGCCTCTTGAGATTGCCATTTTGGCTAAAAGATTTTGGACAATCTGTACATCTATAGGGTTTTTCCTCTGTGTGAGTTCGCATGTGCTTTGTGAGGACACTGGAATATGTGAAATTTTTTTGACATACTGGGCAGTTTAAGGATTTATCTCCTGTGTGGGTTCGTCTGTGTAATATAAGATTCGTTTGTTTGCTAAATGTTTTGGAACAATAAGAGCACTTGAAGGGTTTCTCGCCAGTGTGGGTCCCCATGTGCGTTAAGAAATTAACTGAAGATTTATAACCTTTTTGACACACTGAGCATATATAGGGTTTCTCCCCCGTGTGGGTCCTCTTGTGCTTTGTCAGTTCACCAGAAGTTTTAAAACCTTTTTGACATACTATGCACTTAAAAAGTTTCTCCTCTGTGTGAGCAGTTCGTATGTGTTTTATGATAGCATCTTTGTACCCAAAAGTTTTAGAACAATCTGAGCACTCAAAGGGTTTTGTCCCCGTGTGAGTTTGTTTGTGTCTTATAAGGGACATTTTTTGACTAAACTTTTTTAAACAAATTGAACACTCGAAGGGTTTCTCGCCCGTGTGAATAAGTTGGTGCGCTTTAAAATGTGTAAGATTGGCAGATAATTTACCGCAGATCTCGCAAAGTCTCGTACAAGTGTTTTTCAGTGCCGATCTCATGGTTGGATTTCCGTTAATAATGGTCCCTGAACAGTTGAAAAATAGTTGGACTTCGATGTGTGACAAACACGAAGAAAAAATTTTTATAATCTTATTGGTAGCTTCGTTGTCCCCAGTTCTTTTACTCCAGTAACTGTCATTTATTGTTGAGGAACTGGATACGTTGCTTTTTTGTCTATAAATAGAACAGAAAAATCAATTATTTGAACGGAAAGTATAACAACGAATTTATACGTTCATATATTTTTAATTTTTGCTGTTAGACGTATTGGATGGAGTACTATTTTCTTGTTCTTACTGCTTATGTAGTATAGCGAAAAACTTAATTTTATGTGTAATGCATATAATTACGTTCTAATGGAAATGCCCAAGGGGATCTTTATCAGTTCATATAAGTAAATGCCGTCCTTCTGTTCTGTCGATTACAAAAGAGTAAATGTTCAACGATTAGTTCTACAACCTCAGTAAAAGCTAAACTTGTTGTAACCCTACAGTTATGAATGAAGAATGGAAAAAAAAATGTCCAAGTCAAAATCCACGTGTCACGTCATACTCTTTGTATCTACTGCATTACGAGGTATTTATAGTGTTTGGTTCAATTATAATCGACTGTTTAAATGTAAAATAAAAACTTACTTCTTCTGTGTCTAGATTTCAAACCGACGATTGCTAAATATTTATTGCCTTGTCCAAGTACACCTTGCATCCAGTTTAGTAGTTCTATTTAATCTTGTCTCTCGTGTAATAGGCGTTGCCTTTTGATGAACTCGTGAATTTATTTTGACTTATTATTATGGAAACTTGTGTAAAAAATAAGCTTTGTAATATTATGTTGCATACCACTACAAAGAGGAATATCGTCACAATGTATTCAAATTTTTCGTATCGTGGATAAATGAAAAACGTCAACGTGTACAATTTAAGGCTCAAATGCTACTGATACTACAATATATGACGTTATTTCTGTATCCATCCACAGTAAGCTTAAAAATGTTAATAGTATAATAATGACTTTAAGCCGTACGTATAGTCGGAAAGCTTCGACGTTGTGCTTCTGGGAAAAATTTACCTGACAAAAGCCATTATGCATCGTATCATGGAGAAATTAAAATTTTTCACACTATTAAAACCCATTCAATTTTCTGGAAAAATTTAACGATAAGATGTTATCGTTCAAAGCACGATTTCACAGGTAATTCAAAAGAGTTATCGAAGCATTTCAAATAAGAGCTTTGATCACATACTCTAAAAAAAAAAAATTTCCTATATTTTTTACTAAAATTCTAAGTCTGCTACTAATTTTTTTTTTATAACAACTTTTTTCCGAAAAATTCGAAGACTACTGTCGATGTGCTAATATTGTTGTCATCAGGCAAAGTGATAGGTTTATAATGCACCCAAAAAAATTATAGTACATCGAAGAAATTTTTTTAGGATTCAGAAAATATTTACCGCAGTAGTAAACAATCTGTTGAAATACAACTTCAATTCCTTATATTATGAAAATAATTGATTTAAACAGAAAAATATCGTTTTCATAAAATTCAATTTTTTCTCATTTCTGAACGGCGTTTAAACTTTGACATGTATTGAATAGTGTTACGTACGATAGCATATACTTAGCTATGCGTGCGTGCGCCTCTGCTGGCTTGGGCCTGAAAGGTGGGGGAATAGAGAAGAGAGGTGATAGGAAAGGTAGAGAGAAGGGACAGGAGATCAGCTAGAGACGCGAGAGGGTAAGGACGAAGTCCGCGAGACAATAATACACGCACAACTTCCCTCAATGATAACTAATTCTAATAAAGCATAAGTAACAACAAGTCACGCTTCTATTTATTCCCGCACCGAGAATCCCACGT
>NW_019379469.1:84519-103047 GCF_000648655.2 Copidosoma floridanum | reverse complement strand
CCCCATACACTTTTTTCTCAGCTTTCTGATGGTGCTATTAGTTTTATTCCGATTTATGTAGGGACTCAAAAGGCCTTTTTACTAACTTTTTGTTTACTACCGCATCAGTTATTAAAGAAATTGGGACTTATATTTATTTTACTAAATAGAATTTATTCAATAATGCAAATTTACATACATAGACTTAGATTTAAAGATTTTGAATCAAACTTACAATAATTCAGCTTAAATTAAAAAGTTCGTTTAAAGTAACACGGATAGGTAAAATAGCATTACACGCTGTTACACGTAAATACATTGTTTTATTTATAGAAGCTAAAAATGTATATCAATTGCATTTCAATATGACAATTTTTCATAACAGATATTTTAGCTGACATGTATTTTTGTTTGTTATACAGATTCGAAAAATGTGTCTAAAGAATAAAAAATCTGTCTCATAATTTATTATGTACTATGGTATTTCCAAGTTAAGAAACGTAGTTTTCTAATTTTCTGATTCATCCACTCATATTATCATTCTTTGCCTATAATTGTTTATATCTAATTAGTAATTATAATTAGTATACACACTCATGCTTTTGAGATTTTGACTAAAATGTTGGTTTTTTTTTAGCACCTACGCATACAATCAGTAGATACTTTTAAATTGATAAAAAGTTTACATGCACCATTAATTAAATAAAATGATTAATACAATAAACTAACATCCATGTTTCATGCATCAGTTAAGATTCAAACCATTTTGTGTACAAGGTAGCTTCGAAGGCGTCTCTATGACCACTATGTTCTGCTAGTCATCATCTCTTTTCGTGTATATTTACTGAATTTTCTAGAAGAGTTTTTCCTTGCATGGGTCCTCATATGCTTTTTAAGACTACTCGCGTGCCTAAATGGCTTTTTGCAGATGGTACAAAAACCGTAAGGTATACCTGTGTGAATACGCATGTGAATTTTAAGAGTACCTTTTTGCGCAAAAGATTTTGGACAATTTGCACACTTATAGGGTTTTTCCCCGGTATGGGTCCGCATGTGATCTGCGAGTGAACCAGAAGATCTAAAACCTTTTTGACACACCGAGCACTTGTAGGGTCGCTCCCCTGTGTGGGTCCTCATGTGTACTATAAGATTACTCGAGTACATAAATGGCTTTTGGCAGATGGTGCAGTGACTAAAAGGTATGCCAGTGTGGACGCGCACATGAATACTAAGACTGCTTTTTAGTCCGAAAGATTTTGGACAATTTGCGCACTTATAGGGTTTTTCCTCTTTGTGGGTCCACGTATGCTTTACAAGATCACTAGAAGTTGTAAAACTTTTTTGACATACTGAGCACTTATAGGGTTTCTCCCCTGTGTGAGTCCGTAAGTGCATTATGAGATTGGATTTTTGACTAAATGATTTAGAACAAGTTGAGCACTCGAAGGGTTTCTTTCCCGTGTGAGTCATCATGTGCCTTGTAAGGTTACCAGATAATGTAAAACCTTTTCCACACGTTGGGCACTTAAACGGTTTCTCTCCCGTGTGGGTTTGCATGTGCCTCTTGAGATTGCCATTTTGGCTAAAAGATTTTGGACAATCTGTACATCTATAGGGTTTTTCCTCTGTGTGAGTTCGCATGTGCTTTGTGAGGACACTGGAATATGTGAAATTTTTTTGACATACTGGGCAGTTTAAGGATTTATCTCCTGTGTGGGTTCGTCTGTGTAATATAAGATTCGTTTGTTTGCTAAATGTTTTGGAACAATAAGAGCACTTGAAGGGTTTCTCGCCAGTGTGGGTCCCCATGTGCGTTAAGAAATTAACTGAAGATTTATAACCTTTTTGACACACTGAGCATATATAGGGTTTCTCCCCCGTGTGGGTCCTCTTGTGCTTTGTCAGTTCACCAGAAGTTTTAAAACCTTTTTGACATACTATGCACACTATTAAAACCCATTCAATTTTCTGGAAAAATTTGATGAAATACTTACATGTTGTCGTACTACGAGTTTGCGCGTTACTGAGAAGAGTCGTCGAAGAATTGTAAATAAGAACTTGGATCACATAAAAAAATTTGTTCATTTTTTTACTTAGAGCTATAGTCTGCAACTAATAGTTATTTTTTTTTATCACAGCTTTTTTTCGAAAAATTAGAAGACCACTGTAGATGTGCTCACATTGTCGTCAGGCGAGACGGTAGGTTTATGATGCATGAAAAAAATTATAGTATAAATCAAAAAAATTTTCCTAACCTTTCGAAAATATTTACTCTAGTAGTAAATAGTCTCTTGAAATACAATTTTAATTTCTTATATTACAAAAATAATTAATTTAAACAGAAAAATATCGTTTTCATAAAATTCAATTTTTTCCTCATTTCTGAAGGGCGTTTAAACTTTTCCATGTATTGAATAGTTTTACGATAAAAAATAATTTTGCTTTGTTCTCTGTGTACTGATAAAAATTTTACGCCACATCTAGCCCCAAAACTGATTATTGTAATCGCCCGCTACGTGGAAAGTACTGGCCCAAGTGAGGTGTAAAATGCATAAAATTCATATACTAGAAATATCAATGACATGTTTTTTTGACAGAGTGCGAAAATCGTCTCGTCTTTATACATCTTTTATCTCCTTCCCTAAAAGATACGATATGACATGAACTTACTACAAACTTGTCAACATGTACTAAGACCATTTACTCAACTAACGATTTTCTGACGACCTAATGTAGTAATTTTCTCTCACGGTTCTCGTGAATACACTCGATCTCGACCTTGTCGTTTGTTAAGATGACTTTGACACTTGGTGCCACACCATGCAAGGGGTCCTTTGAGGTACTACGGATTATAAAAATATTATTTGTTTATTGTCATGATTATTGAATTTATAAATTAAATATTGATATTTATGCTTTACAAGATCACTAGAAGTTGTAAAACTTTTTTGACATACTGAGCACTTATAGGGTTTCTCCCCTGTGTGAGTCCGTAAGTGCATTATGAGATTGGATTTTTGACTAAATGTTTTTCCACACGTTGGGCACTTAAACGGTTTCTCTCCCGTGTGGGTTTGCATGTGCCTCTTGAGATTGCCATTTTGGCTAAAAGATTTTGGACAATCTGNGATAAAAAATGACATGTGCCTCCTCTTCGCAAAAAATAATAGTGACAGTCTTTTTTATCCTCACTTCTTCGATGTGGATGGCTTGAAATGATGTTTTACAATAAAAATTGTATTATCCTTAGATTTTGTACTTATGAATTTTTTTTAAAGACGATTGTTTACAATTTACAAAAAAATGGACTTGGATTGCAAATTGGTTCCACCACATCACTTCTATATCGATTTATGTACAGACTCAAAAGGCCTTTTGACTAACTTTTTGTTTACTACCGCATCAGTTATTACAGAAATTGGGACTTGGCGAATAAACGTGTAAATATATTTATTTTTTTAAATAGCGTTTATTCAATGATGGAAATTTACATGTATGGACTTAGACTTAAAGATTTTGAATCAAACATACAATAATTCAGCTTAAATTAAAAGGTTCGTTTAAGGTAACACGTACAGGTAAAATAGCATTACACGCTGTTACACGTACATATATTATTTTTGTATTGAATCTAAACTTGTAAGTATTGTTGTTTATTATACACATTCGAAAATTGTTTATGTAGAATAAAGAATCTGTTTTACAATTAACTCTGTCCTATAATGTTTTCAATTTAAGAAACGTAGCTTTCTAATTTTCTGATTCATCCATTCATATTATCATTTTTTCTCCATGATTTTTGATATCTAATAAACAATTACAATTAGTGTACGAATTTATGGTGCTTTTTTTTTAGCATCTACTCACATTTATAAACATCAATTTTTTTTTAACTTACCACAATACCTGCAAAAACTACTTTTCAGTCTACATGTTAGTTTTAAATAGATTATCAAAAACAATTTTTTTTGAAAAACTTAATATTTCTGAAAAGTTCGTCGATAAGAAATCATGAGACATTGTTAAACTAAAACATATTACATGCATCATTGATTGAATAAAATAATTGATACAATGAAATACATCCATGCTTCATGTATATTGTAAGAGCAAAACCATTTTGTGTACAGATTTTTTAAGGAATTAGAGTATTTCCCGTGTAAATCAAATATGTCTGAATGAATTGTAACTCTTTAACGCCAAAAAAAGGTTTTCCTATCTCAAGGCGTCTTCCAACTCCTCGCACACTAGCGCCATCCAACCGAGGCTGTTATAAGTATATGGTTTTCGAGCCGCAAAATAGCTTCGATGGCGATGGTACTTCTGTGACCACAATACTTTTTTAACGTCAATTAATTTTTTCTATTTTCTTTTTCACAAATGATTATTTTTGTACAATTATTTATTCTCTATTAAAATTTAGATTTTTGTAACTACCTTCAATACGTAGCTTTTTACTTTTATAAAATTGTACTTCAATTTGATCTCATTTAACTACGATTATTAATGTATGCTTTCATTTATAAAATTGTATAATCTACTTAGTTATGGCTACTTTGGGCCCTAAGTCTATAGCCACTTATAAAGAAATCTAATCTAATCTAATCTATATTCTTATGATCATCATCTGTTTTCGTGCATTTTTACTGGATTTTCTTGAAGAATTTTTTCCTTTAATGGGTCCCCATATGCTTTTTAAGACTATTCGCGTGCATAAATGGCTTTTGGCAGATGGTGCAGTGACTAAAAGGTATGCCAGTGTGGACGCGCACATGAATACTAAGACTGCTTTTTAGTCCGAAAGATTTTGGACAATTTGCGCACTTATAGGGTTTTTCCTCTTTGTGGGTCCACGTATGCTTTACAAGATCACTAGAAGTTGTAAAACTTTTTTGACATACTGAGCACTTATAGGGTTTCTCCCCTGTGTGAGTCCGTAAGTGCATTATGAGATTGGATTTTTGACTAAATGATTTAGAACAAGTTGAGCACTCGAAGGGTTTCTTTCCCGTGTGAGTCATCATGTGCCTTGTAAGGTTACCAGATAATGTAAAACCTTTTCCACACGTTGGGCACTTAAACGGTTTCTCTCCCGTGTGGGTTTGCATGTGCCTCTTGAGATTGCCATTTTGGCTAAAAGATTTTGGACAATCTGTACATCTATAGGGTTTTTCCTCTGTGTAAGTTCGCATGTGATCTGCGAGTGAACCAGAAGATCTAAAACCTTTTTGACACACCGAGCACTTGTAGGGTCGCTCCCCCGTGTGGGTCCTCATGTGTACTATAAGATTACTCGAGTACATAAATGGCTTTTGGCAGATGGTGAAGTGACTTAAAGGTATGCCAGTGTGGACACGCATGTGAGCCCTGAGGGTACTTTTTAGTCCGAAAGATTTTGGACAATTTGCGCACTTATAGGGTTTTTCCTCTTTGTGGGTCCACGTATGCTTTACAAGATTACTAGAAGTTGTAAAACCTTTTTGACATACTGAGCACTTATAGGGTTTCTCCCCTGTGTGAGTCCGTAAGTGCATTATGAGATTGGATTTTTGACTAAATGTTTTAGAACAAGTTGAGCACTCGAAGGGTTTCTTTCCCGTGTGAGTCATCATGTGCTTTGTAAGGTTACCAGATAATGTAAAACCTTTTCCACACGTTGGGCACTTAAACGGTTTCTCCCCCAAGTGGGTTCGGATGTGCCTCGTCAGAGTGCTTTTTAGGCTGAAAGATTTTGAACAATCTGTGCACTGAAAAGGTTTCTCTCCTGTGTGAATCCGCATGTGCTTTATGAAGACACTTGAATATGCAAAATCTTTTTGACATACTGGGCAGTTTAAGGATTTATCCCCTGTGTGGGTCCGTCTATGTAGTGCGAGATTCGTTTGTTTGCTAAATGTTTTGGAACAATAAGAGCACTTGAAGGGTTTCTCGCCAGTGTGGGTCCCCATGTGCGTTAAGAAATTAACTGAAGATTTATAACTTTTTTGACACACTGAGCACTTGAAAGGTATCTCCCCCGTGTGGGTCCTCTTGTGCTTTGTCAGTTCACCAGAAGTTTTAAAACCTTTTTGACATACTATGCACTCAAATAGTGTCTCCTGTGTGTGAGCAGTTCGTATGTGTTTTATGATTGTATCTCTGTACCCAAATGTTTTAGAACAATCTGAGCACTTGAAGGGTTTTGTCCCTGTGTGAGTTTGTTTGTGTCTTATAAGGGACATTTTTTGACTAAACTTTTGTAAACAAATTGAACACTCGAAGGGTTTCTCGCCCGTGTGAATAAGTTGGTGCGCTTTAAAATGTGTAAGATTGGCAGATAATTTACCGCAGATCTCGCAAAGTCTCGTACAAGTGTTTTTCAGTGCCGATCTCATGGTTGGATTTCCGTTAATAATGGCCCCTGAACAGTTGAAAAATAGTTGGACTTCGATGTGTGACAAACACGAAGAAAAAATTTTTATAATCTTATTGGTAGCTTCGTTGTCTCTGGTTCGTTTACTACAGTAACTGTCGTTTATTGTTAAGGAACTGGATACGTTGCTTTTTTGTCTATAAATAGAACAGAAAAATCAATTATTTGAACCGAAAGTATAACAACGAATTTATACGTTCATATATTTTTAATTTTTGCTGTTAGATGTATTGGATGGCGTACTATTTTCTTGTTCTTACTACTTATGTAGAATAGCGAAAAACTTAATTTCATGTGTAATGCATATAATTACGTTCTAATGGAAATGCCCAAGGGGATCTTTATCAGTTCATATAAGTAAATGCAAAGTCCTTCTGTTTTATCAATTACAAAAGATTAAATGTTCAACGATTAGTTCTACAATATCAGTAAAAGCAAAACTTATCGTAACTCCATAGTATAAAATGTAAAATGTAAAAAGAAAGAAATGGCGATATAGAAAATCCACGTGTTACATTATATATTCAAAGTATTTGTTGCACTCCGAGGTATTAATTGTGTTTTGTACAATTACAGCAGGTTATTTTAATTTAAAATGAAAACTTACTGTTTCTGTGTCTAGATTTCAAACCGACAATTGCTAAATATTTAGTGCCTTGTCCAAGTACACGTTACATCCAGTTATGTAGTTCTATCTAATCTTATCTTTAATATTATAGGTCTTGCCTTGCATCTTGATGAATTTATGAATTTATTTTAACTTATTAGTTCGGAAACTTGTAAAAAAATAGGCTTTGTACTATTATATTGTGTACCACTGCAAAGAGGAATATCGTCACAATGTATTCAAATTTTTCGTATCGTGGATAAATGAAAAACGTCAACGTATACAAGTTAAGGCTCAAATGCTACTGATACTACAATATATGACGTTATTTCTGTATCCATCCACAGTAAGCTAAAAAATGTTAATTGTATAATAATGACCCTAAGCCGTATGTATAGTTGGAAAGTTTTGAAGTGGTGCGTCGTGGCAACTTTGGCCTGACAAAAGCCGTTATGCATCGTATTATTGAAAAAAAAAAAAAAAATGTTTATAGTATTAAAACTATTCTAAACTTGAATCTCAAAGTATACGATGAGACAAGTTTTTAACGTAAATCCACAAGAAAAGCTCTTAAAAAATAATCGGTAAAAAAATTACACTTCACAGTCCAAAGCATAGTAGGAAATCTATAACAAATATTCCGTTTTTGAAATCAATATTGCAACTGGACTTATTTTAATTGGAATGTCATGTGCTATGTGAGAAAAATCATCAACACAACATAAATAGTGTGTAAATCGCAGAAAAACGGTGTTACCTCCACTAAAACCCATGTTTTCATGATTTAATTCCTCACAGTACATGAGATTGTGATATAAAAGAGTCTGATTTTAAGGTAGTGCCTCAAAAAAAAAAATTGTATTCGGGGACAACCATGGCATATTTTTGTCGATTTTTTTCATATACACGAGTTTACATGCCACTCGAAAGAGTCCTCACAACGTTTCATGCGGAACCTTTGATCACATATTCCATTAAAAAAAATTTATTCATCTTTTTACAAAAAGTCTTTGTCTGAAACGATTTTTTTTTATTTTTTTTTTTTTTTATAACAGCATCTGTTTGAAACATTAGAAGACTCCTTTTGACGTGCTCACATTATTGTCATCAAGTCAAATATACATATATGAGAGATTGAAGAAAAATGTCTTATTTCAAGAGAATATAATATTTACTTGGCACTATTCTAGTAAATATTTTGTATAGGTTCTAATAAATTTTTTCTCTCAGAGTAATGATTATTATAAAATTACTAAAAAAAGGGGGGAGATAAAAATGGTCGGAGACAATAGTCAAAATTATCGTAACTAGCGTGGTATTTCAACTTTGTCATGTATAGTATCGTAGTTAAAATTACTACTGCTTTTTCTTTCGTGAAATGATTAAAATTTTACTTCTTACTTATTAACTCTATTGTTCTACGCAAACTCTATCATGGGTATTTTAATTTTCAAAAAATTGATGTACGTATTAAAAAATCACTTTTATCAAGACTCGTCGATGAAATCGATGAGAATTCAGAAAATTTTATACGCATCACGCATTTTTAATTTTGTCAATACGTATACGATTATACTGCGTACCTGTGATATTTCTTTGATATACCTGTAAAGTGATATTTAATTAATGGTTTTATCATTTACCTCCACTAATGAGAAAAAAAAAGAGAAAAAAAATCTACCCAAAGGGTTTCACTGACGTTTTGCAACATGAAAATCATCCAGGACTTGTAAGCTATGGGACACACATATGTATCCAAACACTCGTTACACGTACACTTGCACACTGAGCCAATAGGCTGATTCAGCAGCCGCTGCAAATTGATAGGTATAGCATACTGACGCGGACGGATTACACACTTACGCAATATTTAATGTTCCAACGGCGCGTCTAGTTTTAGTATCTTGAAATGTTTTCCTTTCGACTGCAAAAAAATACATATTCGTCCTTCTTCTTCCTTTTCATCGAATCCTCCAGCGCGTGAGCGCGTCCCTTTTGGACGTTTCAATAGATCAGCGTAAGTAGAGTATCGATGATAACCTGATTTTCCTTCAACTGGACTCCTTTTGAATCGAATGTTCCACCAAAAAGGAAAATCATAAAAATGAAATGAAAGGATCGAAGAGCCAAAAAATTTTTTTGTAAAATGCTGAGCTCGCTACTGCTGTCGTGGGCCTAACATTTTTATTTTTTTATTTTCCATCGATGTGCTTTGGAATACCTTTGTGAAATACAAGTACATGAGCAAAAAAAAAAAGAAAGAAAGAAAAAAACAACAACGGGGGCGAAAAAAATGCGAGTGTTGAGCTCTTTTTTCAACTTTATCTCTCACCGTTCAGGCTTCCTGGGAACTTTATATACGAGGTTATAATATACGTGTGTACAACGAAGGAATGACCTATATTTACACTTGACTTTTAATTCGGCTGAGAACGACGCGACAAATAGACTTTTGCTTCGTAGAAAAAAAATTTACGTTTTCATTAAACAAATAAATAAATAATTTATAATTAAATCAACCGTTTAGCAACTACATTTAACTTTAGCTCTATGGAATCTGCATAGTTTTAAATCACCAAAAGATAAAATTTCTTTAATCAATAAAATACTACCAAGTGAGCATATATTCTCTTGTAACATGATAATATTTTTTACACGAAGAACTTTTTTTTTTTAATTAGTATTTTGTTGATGTAAGAAAATAAAATCTGATTTCGAGATAAATTGTTTGGTAGGAACTATTCTAGTAAATATTTTCTTGATTCTAAGAATTTTCTTCCAGTCAACATTTTTCTCGTACAAGTGTTTTTCAGTGCCGATCTCATGGTTGGATTTCCGTTAATAATGGCCCCTGAACAGTTGATAAATAGTTGGACTTCGATGTGTGACAAACACGAAGAAAAAATTTTTATAATCTTATTGGTAGCTTCGTTGTCTCTGGTTCGTTTACTACAGTAACTGTCGTTTATTGTTAAGGAACTGGATACGTTGCTTTTTTGTCTANTCTGATTTCGAGATAAATTGTTTGGTAGGAACTATTCTAGTAAATATTTTCTTGATTCTAAGAATTTTCTTCCAGTCAACATTTTTCTCCAAAAATATCCTCACCCCCTTTTAAGTGACAAATCTGTGATACCAATCCTTTTATATGTTGATAGTTTTTAGTAAAATTGTTGATAAATTCCATTGTTATTGATCCTACTATTACGTATTATGTAAAAAAAACACACAGACACATACACACTTGAATTCACAGTGAATGCATTATGTGCCATTTATTTATTTTTTTTCCTTCTCTTTTCCGATTGTTCGCCTAAACGAAATTAATTTTATTTTACCCGCCAGGCTCAGCATTTCGCGCTCAAAAGTGACCAACACACTCACGCACACTCGCTCACACGTGGGCACTGTATAACGAAAAATTAAATTCCCTCTCCTGCAGCGTCAGCACTTGAGTATATATATATGTGTACGAATATATACACACACTGAATAATCGTCATTGTCTGCCGTACAATAGCTTTATAATTGAGAAATCTCTTTCTCTCTCTCTCTCTCTCGCGTAGTTATTATTATCGCTTCCCACGCTATATTCCTGTCGCTGTACCATTATCAAGCTGCTCTCGCGCCGTTGTTATGACGATGGCATGTAAAATATATACAGTATAGCGACGATACGACGTCATTCAGGTGCTAATCTAATAATCCGCGAATTCATTGTGATTTTCGTTTCTTCACGTGAGTGATGAATTATCGTGCGCCTGCATTACTCAGTGTACATATATCTTTGATGGATACTCGGTATAAAATATTGAATGGTTTCCCGGAAAATTGAAAAAAATAAATAATTTTATTGTCTCTTGAATTTAATTAGTTGAATGTTACTGTTTCGTAGCAAATAGTTATAACCCAAAATGAAATTAATTCGCTTTATGTAGCAAAGTTGAATTTAAAAAAAATGGTAAATTTGACCAAAATAGTTGTCTTATGGCTATCATTTAAAGATGTGCTGGAAATGTTTTTAAAGTACGTTAAAAAGTCCAAAAAATATTTTTTGTAATCATCAAAACCATTTGACAATTTTAAAACTTATTTTAAAGATGAAATGATTGAATTCCAATTTTGAAAAATATCCTCTTACACATCTTTTGTGTGTAAATTACGCACTTTTGAGCACTTTATTCATCTTTTTACAAAAAGTCTTTGTCTGAAACGATTTTTTTTTATTTTTTTTTTTTTTTTATAACAGCATCTGTTTGAAACATTAGAAGACTCCTTTTGACGTGCTCACATTATTGTCATCAAGTCAAATATACATATATGAGAGATTGAAGAAAAATGTCTTATTTCAAGAGAATATAATATTTACTTGGCACTATTCTAGTAAATATTTTGTATAGGTTCTAATAAATTTTTTCTCTCAGAGTAATGATTATTATAAAATTACTAAAAAAAGGGGGGAGATAAAAATGGTCGGAGACAATAGTCAAAATTATCGTAACTAGCGTGGTATTTCAACTTTGTCATGTATAGTATCGTAGTTAAAATTACTACTGCTTTTTCTTTCGTGAAATGATTAAAATTTTACTTCTTACTTATTAACTCTATTGTTCTACGCAAACTCTATCATGGGTATTTTAATTTTCAAAAAATTGATGTACGTATTAAAAAATCACTTTTATCAAGACTCGTCGATGAAATCGATGAGAATTCAGAAAATTTTATACGCATCACGCATTTTTAATTTTGTCAATACGTATACGATTATACTGCGTACCTGTGATATTTCTTTGATATACCTGTAAAGTGATATTTAATTAATGGTTTTATCATTTACCTCCACTAATGAGAAAAAAAAAGAGAAAAAAAATCTACCCAAAGGGTTTCACTGACGTTTTGCAACATGAAAATCATCCAGGACTTGTAAGCTATGGGACACACATATGTATCCAAACACTCGTTACACGTACACTTGCACACTGAGCCAATAGGCTGATTCAGCAGCCGCTGCAAATTGATAGGTATAGCATACTGACGCGGACGGATTACACACTTACGCAATATTTAATGTTCCAACGGCGCGTCTAGTTTTAGTATCTTGAAATGTTTTCCTTTCGACTGCAAAAAAATACATATTCGTCCTTCTTCTTCCTTTTCATCGAATCCTCCAGCGCGTGAGCGCGTCCCTTTTGGACGTTTCAATAGATCAGCGTAAGTAGAGTATCGATGATAACCTGATTTTCCTTCAACTGGACTCCTTTTGAATCGAATGTTCCACCAAAAAGGAAAATCATAAAAATGAAATGAAAGGATCGAAGAGCCAAAAAATTTTTTTGTAAAATGCTGAGCTCGCTACTGCTGTCGTGGGCCTAACATTTTTATTTTTTTATTTTCCATCGATGTGCTTTGGAATACCTTTGTGAAATACAAGTACATGAGCAAAAAAAAAAAGAAAGAAAGAAAAAAACAACAACGGGGGCGAAAAAAATGCGAGTGTTGAGCTCTTTTTTCAACTTTATCTCTCACCGTTCAGGCTTCCTGGGAACTTTATATACGAGGTTATAATATACGTGTGTACAACGAAGGAATGACCTATATTTACACTTGACTTTTAATTCGGCTGAGAACGACGCGACAAATAGACTTTTGCTTCGTAGAAAAAAAATTTACGTTTTCATTAAACAAATAAATAAATAATTTATAATTAAATCAACCGTTTAGCAACTACATTTAACTTTAGCTCTATGGAATCTGCATAGTTTTAAATCACCAAAAGATAAAATTTCTTTAATCAATAAAATACTACCAAGTGAGCATATATTCTCTTGTAACATGATAATATTTTTTACACGAAGAACTTTTTTTTTTTAATTAGTATTTTGTTGATGTAAGAAAATAAAATCTGATTTCGAGATAAATTGTTTGGTAGGAACTATTCTAGTAAATATTTTCTTGATTCTAAGAATTTTCTTCCAGTCAACATTTTTCTCCAAAAATATCCTCACCCCCTTTTAAGTGACAAATCTGTGATACCAATCCTTTTATATGTTGATAGTTTTTAGTAAAATTGTTGATAAATTCCATTGTTATTGATCCTACTATTACGTATTATGTAAAAAAAACACACAGACACATACACACTTGAATTCACAGTGAATGCATTATGTGCCATTTATTTATTTTTTTTCCTTCTCTTTTCCGATTGTTCGCCTAAACGAAATTAATTTTATTTTACCCGCCAGGCTCAGCATTTCGCGCTCAAAAGTGACCAACACACTCACGCACACTCGCTCACACGTGGGCACTGTATAACGAAAAATTAAATTCCCTCTCCTGCAGCGTCAGCACTTGAGTATATATATATGTGTACGAATATATACACACACTGAATAATCGTCATTGTCTGCCGTACAATAGCTTTATAATTGAGAAATCTCTTTCTCTCTCTCTCTCTCTCGCGTAGTTATTATTATCGCTTCCCACGCTATATTCCTGTCGCTGTACCATTATCAAGCTGCTCTCGCGCCGTTGTTATGACGATGGCATGTAAAATATATACAGTATAGCGACGATACGACGTCATTCAGGTGCTAATCTAATAATCCGCGAATTCATTGTGATTTTCGTTTCTTCACGTGAGTGATGAATTATCGTGCGCCTGCATTACTCAGTGTACATATATCTTTGATGGATACTCGGTATAAAATATTGAATGGTTTCCCGGAAAATTGAAAAAAATAAATAATTTTATTGTCTCTTGAATTTAATTAGTTGAATGTTACTGTTTCGTAGCAAATAGTTATAACCCAAAATGAAATTAATTCGCTTTATGTAGCAAAGTTGAATTTAAAAAAAATGGTAAATTTGACCAAAATAGTTGTCTTATGGCTATCATTTAAAGATGTGCTGGAAATGTTTTTAAAGTACGTTAAAAAGTCCAAAAAATATTTTTTGTAATCATCAAAACCATTTGACAATTTTAAAACTTATTTTAAAGATGAAATGATTGAATTCCAATTTTGAAAAATATCCTCTTACACATCTTTTGTGTGTAAATTACGCACTTTTGAGCACGATCATTTAATAGATTTATAAACATTTTTTTTTCCCTGAATTAAATGCATTTTTTTTGCTGAAAAAATCGTTTATTTGTCACTATTGAAAATAAAAAATTTTTCAAGCAGATAAATGCCACATGAATTCTAGAATAAAAGTTCACTGTAAATTATTTGCAATAAAAATTTTAACACTCTCAAATTACGATTCATTGTTTTTACTGAAAAAAAATGTTGTCAAGCAGAGTGTTTTAAGCAGTCATCTAAAAAAAATTTCAAAAGTATTCGTGTCCAAGTCTGTTGAATCATGTATATATTAATTAAGGCTCGAGATTCCAGGATCTCTCGAGCTGGTGGTAAAATCGCAAAATAATTCAATAAGTACTAAATGCTAAAATTATTAAGTAATTCAATAATTTTATAAAAACTAAATAGGAAAAACAAAAATCCATGAGACATGTACGTAGATTAAAAATAATGTCGTACCGAAAAATTTTTCTGTTTTGAGGTGCTTCAGGAGATAAATATCAGATATCATAAGCATATATCTCGTAAAAGTCCGACATTAAAAATAAGAAGGATCCCCTCGATGGAGGACCACACAATTTCACCAATAACATTCGACACTTACCACCTTCGGAAATTTCATTCGCGCTCATATACACGAGAAAAGCCATGCAGAGTCCATCGGTTGAATGGACGCGCACTTTGTACCTACCAACTTTGCGCTCGGCGTTGAATTACAAATTAGGTTGGCTGTGCGGGTGTATAAACACCGCCTGAGCGACGAGAAGAGGGTAATTGCACTCTCCACCGACACGGGTAGTATTGCGCCCGTGTGTACACACACATGTGTACGCGCAACACCTCGTATAATTGGCTCGTCTGAGCTTTTGCACCAGAGTTGGAGTATATAGCGAAAAACAACTCTCTCTCCTTACCCTCTGTTGGCCAACAGTGGATGTTTATTCGCTCAAGCTCACGGGTCTTCTATGGATCGTAAAATGCACGTTTATTACACGTTATTCCCTCTCTTTCGTGATTGCTGAAGAAAAAAATTTATAAAAAAAATAATACACCTGGAAACTTGGACTAAAAAAATTTTTAATCGATGCAGCTTATAATATGTCGATTAAAAAAAAGTTTTTTGCAAAAACAGTATCTGACAGTTTGATAGAGAAAACAATTCTAAAAAAAAATATATTCAAATTTTTATTTTCATACAATTTACAATAAACTAATATTTCTAAAATCTATCCGGGCCACATAATGACGCGTGAAAAGCTTTTCACCCGAAAAAAGGGAAGTTGTGGGCGTACACGAAAAAAAAAAAAAAAAAAAAAAAAAAAAAATTATAATTTTCTTTAAAAATCCGTAAAATAAACGTCTCGATTATCCTGATCGGTCGGATTATACTCGTCGTGAATAATTTTATTGGTCTCCCTTACCGATGTTCCCGCTATTTGTCCACAATCCAATAAAAAGACCCACTACGGTTTGAAACTCCTGGTGCTCACCTCCGGGAGTAAAATCGTCCCCTCGAAAACGCAGACGCGAGAAACCCTCCGATATTGATTTCTCCCTCTCCCCCTCCTTACCCAGTGTACAGTATACAATTCGAGCTCGTGATACACAGATAGTTTATACATAACCAACTCCCGGCGCGTCGCATTTCAATGTACTTGCCTACGCTCTCCTATTAATTACATTGCACCCACCCACATATATACATACATATATGTAAAATAAGATCCACAGCTCAACTTTGAGTGAGGCTATGGATCGCCGCCACTTCTATTGTGACCCAGATTCCATCACGCGTTTGTTTAACCGATTCCTTGGGTTGAAAAAAAAAAAAAAAAAAAAGAGCCGAGAAAATGATCAATGATCTTTTATCCTCGAACAATGCCCTGTTTTTGTGTTTATCCATCGTCTGCTCCTGTGATAAGGCACATACATACCCGTCTCCCGTCTTCTTATCTCTCGCTGGAGAAAAAGATAAAAGTCATCTTTTGCCCTTGGCCGCCAAAACGATAGCTTTTTGTGCTTTTTTTTTTAAGATCACCCCTTTGGTGAACTTATACCATGTGTATATACGTATGTGTGGTTGTACTTTGGCGCGATAGGGTGTATACAAAAAGTCCGAGTCGAACAACTGAGCCGTAAATTGCGGACCCCTCCCTCGCCACTTCTGGGCTTTTTCTTCTCCTTCCGCGTAATGGATTCGCGATGTAGAGCGGTCGAGGATCTCCTGACCTATCGAAGCAGCATCTTAAGGGACTCTTGACTGGGGTATTCAACAGTTTCGCGCTCTGGAAATTGGATGCAAGGGGAGGGACACTTACCGAGGATCGATACGCCGATGAGTTTTAATTTTGTATTTTAGTATTGAAAACGGTGGGTTTTTTTTTTTTTTTTTTTTTTTAGCTAATAGTTTGAGTTTAGCCCATAGATATGAGGAAAAGGGCAAAAAATTTATTAGCAGGTACAAAGTTTGAATAAAATCCTTACTTTAAATTTTAAAAGGGTTTTTGAAGATTTGTTGGGGTAACAGCCCAAAAACCTAACCTTAATTTTGTGTAAAGGTTATGTGTGCAAAATAAAAGGAAGGGAGGAAGGATCCGTTTTGTACCTTAATCATTATAGCAATTTATAAATCAACAAATTAGCCGTAATCTGTATCTTAATCCAAAAACTGGACAAGACTCAAAAATCACTCGTACAGCATGACAATTGTTTTTCGTTTTTGATAGCATACTGATGGATTTGAAAAAAAACTTACTTACCTGATAGTTTTTACTATTTATGGCAATAGTTAGTTAATTTTATATGACATTTTAACCTAGAAACCTAAATTTAGTTATAGATATATTGAAGATAAAAAGTTTTTGCAAAAACCTCTAGTTTTTTCAAGTTTTTGACAATATGCTAATAAATACGTACTTTTCTACAATACTCTGACTAGCAAATGTTACTTTTATTTACTAAAGTGAAATAAACATGAGAATCATTAAAAAATGTCAGGTTTTTGTCCAAATCTAGATATTGGTGGATATTTTTTAACCTAAACTATCAAAAACACCTAATCCACTGCAATTCCTTGACCAGGAACCATGATCTTGACTCGCCGAATATGATAAGAAGCAAAAATGCTGCAGTATTTTTCAGTTTTTAATTGGTTTTTGATACAATAAGTCAAGGAAAATAATAATTAGAAAATAATACACACCAAAAAAATACATGTATTCGTATAATCAGCACACGTGCACGTGCACTGAACACAAAAATATATACTCCACGAAATCCCTGACACTACTGACGACGCTTTTCATTTGATTTTCAAGGTCGCCGAAAGTGGCTGCACTAAGACCCTGCACATCAACAGCAAGAGGAAGGTCAAGGGAACCGGAAGGAAGACTTCCACCGCGAGACAGGGAGAGAAAAGCTCGCGAGGATTAAAGAAGAAGGGAGCCAGACGGACCAAGAGAAAAATCTCTAGGATCGCACGTGCACGACATCGATAGTCGTAAAAAAAAATAAATAAATAAATAAAAAAAATAGTGTGCCCTCAAGATGCGCGAAAGTGTTGGGCACTGTGATCGATCATATCCAGTCTAGTGGCAGTCACCTGTCAAACTCACCGAATGGACCAATAGACACGAAAAAAAAAAAAAAAAAAAAAAAATTAAAAGAGCGACAAAGAGATCTCCCTCCGCCTGTTCTTCACGTGGATACATCATGATAGGCCTGTGCCACTGTTTCAGTGGCAGGAAGGGATCCCTGTAGGGGGAGATCCGCACCGCTAATCGCATCGCGTGCAACACACGTACATACCTACATACCACCCAAGGTGGCACAGATTGAAGCGGACGGAGCTCTGTGCCTCCCACCCCCTCGCGGCCTCCCCACCTTACCTCGCTCTGTCTCTTTTTTTCCATTTTCTCGCTGCATATCCTCTATCGAGCGACGGATCATCGCAAACCCTTCTCCTGCTCCCTCCCCCACGAGAGAAGGGCCAAGCGCTGCGGGTCCACTTCCGCTGGAGCGGAACTGCCGCTGTGCAAGCTCTTTCTCTCCGGTGCGTGCGATACGCTTCTCATGCGAGCTTTTTTCTTTTTTTTTTCCCTCTCCTCGATTGGATTATGCGCGTGTGAAAGCTCGAGGTTTTTTTGAGGTATTTATCATGGCTGTGCGCGAGTGGTGTCGTCTCATGAAGAGGTACTATTGTGTTTTGTTTTTTTTTTGTTTGTTTTTTAGGACTTTTAACTCGAGCACGAGGATCGGAGCTTCGTCGAGAGAAAATCGCTGTTTTGCCTCCAGGGAGCTTTTAGAAGGTACCGAGGAAACATGGAAAACGTGGCCACCGAACTGTGAGTACGCGACTGATAAGTTGACTACATTTTTTGTAATACGTATACGTACGCGAATGTTTCGTGTTTTTTTTGTTTTTTTTTTTTGTTTTTTTTTTTAGGGGG
>NW_019379469.1:38060-69508 GCF_000648655.2 Copidosoma floridanum | reverse complement strand
AAAAAAAAAAAAAAAAAAAAAAAAAAAAAAAAAAAAAAAAAAAAAAAAAAAAAAAAAACGGAATACTATTTTTTATTTAACTTTTGGCAATTAAATTGCGTGTTACGGTGTTTTTTGTAGGTGTGCTTAGGAAAAATGATAGCATTTTCGGAATTTTTTTTTGTTTTTTTTTTATTAATATTTGCAAAATTTACAAGAGAAAAAAATATACTGTCTCACAAATTCTTAAATTGCTTCTTTTTTAATTTTCTTTTGTTCTGTCTAAAATTTCAAACCAATCTGTCCCATACTTTACTTCAACACTCGTAAAATTCTTTCCATCATATGTACATGTGTAAACAACGCTTCGCAGTGTGAAATATTCAACACTTCCTTGGTTTTCTTATTTTAGATTTTTTTTTTATTTATACTCGTATATATATAAAAGGCTCTTTGTAATTATCGCTTCACAAGATTGAACAGCACAAATATCGAGTTCAAGATTATTGAACTAAAATTTTTTTTTAATTATATGAAACGAGCCAAATTATTTAATTGACGAAAAAAATTAGAAAGTATTGAAGCGAATCTCGGCATCTGTGATCAAACAATTTATTGTGAACAAAATTTTTAGACGATACTAGAGCTTAGTCTTGGACACGATTTAAAACTTTTGGAATTACTCTACATTGAAAAAAGACAATTATTCCATTCTACTAAAAGTAATAAATTATTTTACTGTTGAATATGTTGAAATCGCCAAAGATAGTTGTTAAAATATGCCACCAAACAATGAAAAATATTTTTGTGGTTTTTATCATTTTAATTGAAAAAAAAAAACAAAAACAAAAAAAAATAGTCATTTCATACAAGATTACAATAATATTAATAAGATTTAAGCGTTGATGTTCAACTAACTTATTGATATAGTAGTAAATTATCAGGTACTACAGAGAATTGAAACGCGACGTTCGATTGCATAAAAAACCCAAGACAATACTAGATAATCTCGTGAATAAAACTGCGATCTTTGATGAAAGTATAAGCTGGTATTATGTAACCAGCGTGACAATGTATACCTAAAATATAATTAAAAACAAGAAAACCAAAAAACAAAACAAAAAAAGAAAAAAATCAGCAGCTAAGACGCAACAAAAAAGAAAAAAAATGATAATAACATAGCGTTTAATCAACTTTACCTTTGGAACTTTTAAGAGACAATTTACAAAAGATAGTTTATACCTCCTGAAAACAAAAAAAAGGTCTATCTGGTTCTTGCATTTTGTTTTGACGTCCTGTATACGTTTCACCGACAATAAACAATGAATTGTATCAAAGTACAAAGATTATTTGCTTTCTCAATTCTAGCGGGAAAGAGACTGTACAAATTAAGTACGATAGAAAATTCACGGTATATACTTCTCGTGGACTTACTTAAAAGAGAAAAATAAAAAATGAAAAAATGAAAAAAAAAAAAAAAATATCCTATCCGAACGCAGCATATCGTTACGATGCATATGGTAAACAATAACGTAACAAAAAGAAAAAAAATGAAAGTACTCTGTTTTAATTGATTAAANTGTACAAGTGGAAGTAGTAGATGTCAGTGTTTGCGTATTTGCCTTTTTCGAGCTCGCTAAGAATCTTATTTCCCTCGGCTTCGTCTTGAACGTAAGGTCGATGTTAAAGTACACAAACAATATATATACATACAGTCGTAGATGACCTACAGGTGTGAATAAAAATAAAAAAATAAAATTGAAAAAAAAAGTAAACGGGTTGGTTTAAGCATAATAAATCACTGTATAGCGTTTGTGAGAAAAGTTCTATGTATGTGTGTATGTATTTACTATCGTTGTAACTCGAAAAAATAAAGAACTTGTTTAAACAAATGTAGGAAACGATTTTTTTTCCTCATTCATAAACACGCCAATTAACTTAAATCACTATAAAAGTAAAAAAAAAAAAAAAAAAAAACTAAGCAGTCGTTCGCATCACATTTATAAGAGGACATTATTTGTATACAAAAAAATCTTTTATTATCATTAAAATCATCTTGAAGTTTAGGCTTTTTATGACCTGCGCGCAGTTTTTTTAAACTCTTTGGAAGAAAGCAGTGCAACACTTAATAAATGTTGTTTCGAGTGATACAAATCTGATAAAAGTTACATTCAAAATTCTGTGTGATTAATTAAAACAAAAATATAAAAAGCTTATAATCTCTTCACACCAACATTTATGTGTACAAAATAAAATATATAATTTTCATATTCCGTATGGCAATTTGAAAATTAGGTAACAAAAAAAAAAAAAAAAAACTAAGCAGTCGTTCGCATCACATTTATAAGAGGACATTATTTGTATACAAAAAAATCTTTTATTATCATTAAAATCATCTTGAAGTTTAGGCTTTTTATGACCTGCGCGCAGTTTTTTTAAACTCTTTGGAAGAAAGCAGTGCAACACTTAATAAATGTTGTTTCGAGTGATACAAATCTGATAAAAGTTACATTCAAAATTCTGTGTGATTAATTAAAACAAAAATATAAAAAGCTTATAATCTCTTCACACCAACATTTATGTGTACAAAATAAAATATAACTGGTAACAAACAACTTTATCTCATAGAAAAATGTACAGAACTACTCACGACGATTGAAAAAATTAATTAGTCAATAAATAAAATTAATTCGATGGTTTAACAAAGTTTACTAGGCTGTAAAATGGCTGGAGCTACTATTATTATTCTTAGTGCATTCATCATTCTCTTTTTCTCGCACTTCACATTATATACGCGTAAAAAGGCTATACATGGCTATACACCCAATAAACATGATATTTGGAATCACAATCATATTCTGTGTACTTGATTCAGTATGGGGAAGAACATTTTTTTTTTCTCGTGATTTGTGACTAATTCGATGACCGTAATTCCCTTTCTTCTACGTTAAGCGTCGTATCAGTCTTCAGTGATGAACATTTTTCATTTTGTGCTTGAGCAGTTTGTTAAAACATTGCGCTTGTTTGGAAAAAAAAAATCCGCCGCGGGTTTGAGTAAAATTATTTTTTTCAGTCCTCCCCGCAATAAAAACACTGTGCAAAGAAACTTCGTGCGGATTTTTTTTTGGTCGGCCTATCCTAAATATCGTATTGTCGTAATTGCTCCTTAATCTTACTGCAGAGTAGCTGGAAATAATGAAAAATTTTCAATTAAAACGAAGCTGGTGACTAAATAAAATAAAATAGAATAAATGTATTACCTGTTTGGTAGCTAAATCAGGTATAAAAAGAATCTTCATCGAATCAGAACTACTGAAAAATCCTCCGAACTTTCTCCTTCTCTGTGAATCCCTAATGCAGATCTGAACTCCTTTGTCAACCATTAGTGGCGGTGGGTCGATTTCTTGCCAGGTATAAGACCATTCCACCTGAGAAAAATGTATTTACAAACTTTTTTTTTCGATTTCTCAAGTACCTTCATTTCAATTTTATTAAAAAAAAAAAGCTCAAAGTGACGCACCTTCCAACCACCAAAGAGATCACACCTTTCTAAATAAGCTATTCTCTTATCCGTAAGTAAAAGAACACTTTTGTGAATGTACAAGTGGAAGTAGTAGATGTCAGTGTTTGCGTATTTGCCTTTTTCGAGCTCGCTAAGAATCTTATTTCCCTCGGCTTCGTCTTGAACGTAAGGTCGAACCAAGCTGTCGGGCTGTAAAAATCTCGGCGGACGAACTCGCTTAGCCTCTTCGTTCAGTTCAGTTGCTCTGTAATGAACAATTTTATTTTTTGTTATTCACCCACGACAAAGTTTCAATTATGCAGTGTAAATTTACCTCCTCACAGCTCCAAAGGATCCACTAGCGAAATCTACTATTCCAGCGGTTGGTCTGGTAACTAATCCCACAACTCCTTTTCCAAAACCTTTGAAAAAACCTTCCACGCCTTCTTCCTTGGCACCAGAAATTGGTTTCGAAATGACTCCGGAAACACCATCAACAACGCCCTGGAGATCAAAGAAAAAAATTTGTTCAATTTTTATAAAGCATTTCAATAACGATAAGTGATAATTGGACTGCTTACCGAGATGAGGTTCTTTCCACTTCTCGCAAGTCCTTCTTGCAGATTTTCAGGCTGCTTGTTGAGCTGCTCTTGACGTTTGCGCTGGTAATCCTTGTCGAAAGTAAGGGTGGCCAGACCCTTACCCATGGCACCCGTAATTTTTGAAACGGCACCCGCCATCCCGCCAACCGTGTGGCCGACCATACTTCGTACGCCAAGCATCAGACCTTCGGCGAATTCGCCGGGGCCTTGAATGGCACCTTGGAAGGGCTCGTAGAAGAGATCGCCTACACCTTCCATGGCACCCATGACGAGACCGTAGGGATTGCCTATGACGTCTAATCCGAGAACGAGGACGTAGAGCTGTTTTATCGCCTGACCAGTGTAGTGACTGGTTGCTTCCGAGATCAGTTGGTTGTTTGTCATGAACACATAATCTCGTTCGAAGTATGCCAGTCTAGGGATTATAAATTACGTTTTTTGATTTACTTTCGTTGAATTTCCGAGGAAAGAAAGGTTTTGCGCTTACTTGAAAACTATGTCGTTGATATCTGTTATCGTGACACCAATGCCCTGCAGTAAAACGTTCAATACTTGAGGAACCGCCGAGGGTCCACTGCCACCACTGCCAGTCATCGAGAAACTTATGTGAATCTTAAAAATGTGATTTACATCGTTAGTATACGGGAAAATTGATGAGAACGAAGTATTGAATATCCCACAAACCTTGAGAGGAGAAAAATGTAGCAAATCGAAAAAGTTCTTTTGTTCGGCAGTTGTTATCAAATTAACGTGATGCAGAAGTGGCTCATCCACCAACTTCATATCTGTTTTAAACAATTCGCTCTGAAAATGTGCAACAACTCATTAATTTCAAATCGACTTTTTACAAGTACATATTCCGTATTTTTATGTGGAATTACTTACCTCTTGGGCGTCATTTGCCTCATCAGCTTCGAACAACAACATCACGGCATTCATGAAAGTTAAATCGACTTTGACATGGAACTCTTGAATCAAGACTTTGAAATACCTAAACTGCTGTACGTTGCTGTGCTCCAATAACCGTTTCACTATACTCATTTCGGCAAATGGCTTCATAACTGTAATTAGAGAAACCAATTTTTTTCAATCACGTGTCGAATAAATGATTTAGTTAAATAGTCGTAAGGATCGAAAGTTACCTGCATCTTGCGTGACACTCTTCGGTGGCGGTATGGGAGCCAAAATAACCGGAAACACGCAATCCGACAGCTGATTGTCGATTTGAAGCCTATTGATTTTGGCGTGCAACTGCACCTGGTGCACCGACGTCTGATACTGCATCCAGAGGCCCGTCTGGAAGGTACGGCGCAGGTAGCGCCGGTGCGGCCTCAGTATTTCCATGTTCAAGTAATCGATCTTGAATTTCGTAATTTATTACTCAACGTCCACGTGATGGTTTCAAAAACAATTTTTCACGCCTACCTCAAATTTCGGCTCCAACGCCACGCGATACGGCGTTTCTTTGTCGACCTGGAGTTCTCTCAGGTACTTTTGATACCCGGCCTCGATTAGGCAAACCTCGCGATTGCTCAGAGCTCGCCACCTGCCGGCTGATAATTTTCTCGTCTCCCAAATTATTCCCGAGCTGCAACAACAAACGAAACACCTTAGCGCGTGCAATTGTCTTTCGTTCGAAGTTTATTACGCTCACCTTGCGATGCATATGTACAGTAGCTCGGATCTATTGATGTTGTTGACGAGCGACAGACCAATGCCGTGAATGCTCAGGGTAATGTCCTGGTCGATGATTTCAAGGTCACCGACCAACTGACAATCCTCGGCAATTTTCAGGCTCGTCGTGAACAACAAAACTCGCTGAATTCCATCCAAGAAGGACACGTAGTACAGCTCGACGTCGTAATCGGGCAGCTTGAAGACCCCAAGGACGTCCTTGCGCAGCATATCCGCGATTTCCTTTTTTGCTCCGTCCTCCCAAACCAACAGCCTTGGCCCAGCTGGGTTTTCCCACGTATAGAACATTCGATGGTACGAGTGGACGGTTCTGCGTTGGGTTGAAAATTTAATTTAAAAAAATAATCATTAACAATCACCGTTTAAAATTACCTGACGTTCATCGATCCCTTTTCCCAAAGATTCATGCTGTACTGCGTGTGGTTGATTATCAACGCCGGGGCATTGCCGTGGGTGTAGGCTGACAGTGATATGTAAACTCCGCCCTCGTTGATTTGTACATCGACGTTGATGCCCCCGTACTAGAAACACGCAATCATCTGTTGTGGAATCGAAACACATTTTTCACACAAATTAAAAAAAAAAAAAAAAAAAAAAAAAAAAAAAAAAAAAAAAAAACACGAAGCTAGCCAGCAAAATAAAAAACGTATACACAGTTTAGTAACGCAAATCGAGCTAAAATCTTTTGGCAAAAATCCAATTTTCTGAACGATTGTTTTCCGCAGTTCAATGGCGATGAAAAAAAAACAGAGCCACGAAAAAACGCTTGATAATATCTGCAATAAAAAAAATTATATTCTATGCTCAGTAAATGAAGAAAAAAAAAAAAAAACTCAAAGCTTCAATATCCCTTTGGCAGGTCGCCACTGTCCGGCATGGACGGCCAAACAAAGGTGGAGCGCAGCTCGTACTACCCCCAGCAGCCGAGTCGACTGCCCCGCAGCGCCCGTGAAAAAATGACCGGTTTCCTGAAGCACAACGCGTTGACGATGCTGACCGTCTCGGGCGTGGTGTCGGGCATCGCTCTCGGCCTCGTGTTGAAAAACTCGCGGAGCGCCAAGTGGTCCGAGCGCGAGATCATGTACATCAACTACATCGGCGAGCTCTTCCTCCGGATGCTCAAGAGCTTGATACTGCCCCTCATAATGGCCAGCCTCATATCCGCCATCGGCTCGCTCGACTTGTCCCTCAGCAGCAAGATCGGCGGTCGGGCCATCGTCTACTACATGCTCACCACCGTTAGTGCCGTTATACTGGGTTCGTACGATGCTTTTCCGATACGATATATACCAATGTTTCACTGTTTTGCACTAGATTCAACGTCATGTACCCACTGCCAAGAATTTTACGCATCCCAAGATCAACGTCGTCTTATCATTTTCCCTTCTCTTTTCCCAAGTATTCTCATTCGCTCGATTGTTTATGAAGAAAAATTAAAAATTAAAAACAAATAGTAATATTTATCGGTCTATTTTTTTAAAGAACCGCTTACCAACTTCGACGAATGCTAAATATAAACGTACTGATATTTTATATTATTATAGTTATCAAAACTCTTATAACAATCTTGGCTTTCTTCTAAATCTTCTCTATCTTCTCCTACCTCATCTTTGTTTATTGCCTCAGCATCAAAAAGATATTTTTCATTTTTTTCTCTCATCTTCATCCATTGCCTTGGCATTAGAAAAATCATTATAATAATCATGCATATTTTTTGGTTCTTTGATTTTCTCTTACCATACGTACTAATANCCAATGGGGGATGTTTTATACATATGCTTTTTCTCCCTTCCCACTAACTCGCGCTGCAAAGCATGTTTTTCTTCGGGTAAAGGTGTCCGTGTTATTTTTCCTCCGATTAGATCTACCATGTACAGCCAAAGTGACGAATCGTCCTTTATCGGCTAATCCCCTCCCGACCTCCCGTCGCTCGCTCCATTGGCTAAGCGTATCAATCAATGATATCGCGATGCGGCTAATTTCAACACCTCCGGGCTCTTTCGTTTCTCTCGAGCTTGTTGTCCGGCGCTCAATATTTCGTTTGGACGACGAATTTTCTTTTCTTTTTTTTTTTTTTTTTTTTTTTTTTTTTTTTTTTTTTCTTTCGTGGTGCAAGCTAATTGAACAAAATTTTTTTTAAACTTTTTGTCACATTCAATCGACAACAAAATATATATACAAGGTAACAAAAATTCGTGTGTTCTCAAGCATTGGAAAAAGCCAAACAACGTAGACCGAAAATTAAAAACCATTTGACAAGTTTGTATTTTTTTTTTGTCTTGACAATAGAAAAGTAAATGATAGAGTCTTTAATTACATTGAGAGTTGAAGATTCCATTTGGAAAAAAAAAATGTTGATATTAAAGATAGCGATAGATCACAAGTGAGTAGTTCTTAATGACACATGAAATTTTTACTCAGATAGAGTTAGTTACCAAATGTGTCCCATTGGAAAATTATTTTTCATTAGAATAGATAAACGTTTTTTGGTAATTAAAGTAATTAAAGACACTTATTTCAATTTAAAAATTGACCATCGATGATAAAATTTGACATTTGGAAAGTTACACATCGAAAATCAATTATTGAGGAGGAATGAGTTTATTTGCTATATGTACAAGACAGTTACTTTGAAGGGATGTATAATTTTACATGACTTTTGAAAAAATTTGTATTTAAAAAAAACTAAAGCTAACAGAAAGAAAGAAAAAAAAATTAACGTCTGTTTTCGTCTAAAAATCCTAATTCCTACGAGAGAAGCACACATAAACGTATCAAGAATCACTTTTACATTAAAGGCAGTTTTGTGTTTGTCTCTACCTTGATTGGGCTTGAATGCTCTTTGCCACCTTTACTTGATTTCTGCAAAACAATTGAAAGTCGTGTAAGTGTCTTTTTTTTTTTTTTTTTTTTCTATTCAGGGAATTGACAGTAAAAATTTTGATGGACGCACTATAGAGGACTAGAAATCTATGGTATTAGTTAATGATGATTGACGCGTTAAGCCAATTAAATGATCTGAAAAACAAACGTAAAACGTAAGCAAATATTTTTAACGTAATGAGGCGAGTGTTTTGTCACTCCCTTCCTTGACGAAGTCGTTGCTTCCAGTCTTTAGTTGAAAGTCTGTTCAACGCAAGCTTACCACATTATATCACAGGAGAGAACTTTTTAGTTGGATGTATCAAAGCAAATTTGGTTAAAAAGGTAAGCTCAAAAATAAAAAAAATTAAAATAAAGTTAAAATCAAAAACCAGAAAAACTCCTATCCTATTATGAAAAGTAAAGGAAATATCGTTAGAAAAAAAAGAAAAACTGATTATAGCCATTTTGATGAGTTTTAAACGAGTCACGTGGAATCAAAATAAACTATAATAAAAAAAATAAAGTAAACCAAAGTCCCCGCAAAAGGTAAAAGTAAAAAATAAGTACTCTGTAGGAGAGCATGAGGCCCGTCTTGTTGAGCATCCAGAAAGGACAGTAGAGCGCCATAATGATGGAGCCGTGCTTGTAGGAAGTGTGCATGCCCAGATCCATGATGACTTTTTGCGCACTGTCGAACGACTCGAACGACCAAACTGAGAACTCTGGCGGGTCCTCGGTTAGCTCCACCTTGCACGACCAGTCCTTTTCGAGGTACTGTGACAGCTGTAATACACGTTTTAAAAATCAACATGTTTCTCTGTAATTCCTACAATATCCATTGATTATCGAAAAGACGTACCTTGATGACGAAGCTAGAGCGATTCGGATCTATTGTGGATATTTGGAGTGTCGTGCTGGCCTCGACGCGCTTCTCCTGGGTATTACCGGGCAAACAGATGATTATGTCGATGGGCAGGAAATTTTTAAGGTAAATGGACGGGTACAGATGCACATTGTATATCGTACTGGCCATTGTGTGCCTCGAAGTATTTTCAAAGTACACCTGCTCGATTTCGCCCACAGCCTGTAAATCAAATAAAAATGTAGATCGGCTTTAGTATGAATTTGTTTGTTAACGATCTTCGTATTTGATTTTCAATTGAATGTGTACACGGGATACCGGTATTATATACATATATATTTATGTTGGTGTGTGCGATATTGTATTACATATAAACACGTACATTATGATATAATATCGGTAAACAAATGCGTATTTCATTTAAAACCACTATGCGAACAATCAAAGCTATTAGATGTTTTAAATAGAGAGTGAAAACAAAAAAATTCCTATTGACAAAACGCCAGCTACGAAAAAGCTTTGTCGAGTAGTGAGCCTAAAATATACATACAATCTATACTAAATAAGAGAAGGAATGAAAAATAATAACAGTACAATTGAACAAAAATAAACTAGAGGATTTGCTTTATTCAGGCATCACGACTGGAATACCTGAATGGGCAATCCTGGCT
Source organism: Copidosoma floridanum (assembly GCF_000648655.2). The sequence continues at coordinate 59,332 of NW_019379469.1, read as the reverse complement.
GTTTCGCGATAGTAGTAGAAGTGGTCGGTTGTGCGGAGTTAGTAGTAGTAGTAGTAGTAGCATCGGCGTTCTGGGCACGCCAGTAGCCGAGGGCCAAGCGAGACAGGAGACGCCCGGCGAAGCGCCGCTCGGCAATGCTTAGCAACATACCGAGGGTCTCGCTGTTAAAGAGTATACTAGCGACGACGAGTACCGCGTATAGAGTCTAGAATTTCAACAAGTACATACCCTACGTGTGTGTTTTAGTGGAATTTTTTCTTCTTCTATCTTTAGGGAAAACTAAAGTGACGGAATTTCGGGGTAAAAGATTGATGCAAGAAAGTGTTGTTGTCTGAGATGTGAATTTTTTTAGTAATACCAAAGCTTGTGTGGCTTGAAAATTCTTACTTGAATGTAGAAGGGCTCTATGGTCTCCATTTTCGTGCGAGTTTCACATTTAAGTAGTTTCGTCATGGACACGGTTTTTTGCAGGTCTTTCCAGATGAACGGCTCGATAGAAACCATGTAGCTAAATTTTAATCAAATTATTAGTGTCCCACTCGAGTACTCGTTTTCCAATTTTTTAGTAGTATAGACTCACCCGTCGATACTGAAAAACAACCAATAGATATTCGTCGGAGTGTACACAGCATCCAACGGCAGATTTAATTTTTCATCTGGTTGAACGGTGCCGACTTTTTCGACCTCGTTGCCGCGCTTCGTCATGTAATAAACCGAAACTGGCTCGCAAAAATGATTGTGCACTTGCAAGACACTTCGCAACGTGACAATTGTACTGCCGTCTTCGACGACGACGTCCGAAATTATGCCCCACTCCTCCGAGCCTTCTTTTCGATACTTTAAAGAAAAGAATCGCTTGTCGGCTCTGAGAATCGGAATTTCGAGTTTTCCACCGATGTCTTTGAACTGAAATGATTGGAGATTGTCGACAACAGAGTTATATTTCAAGTAAAATTTTAAGTAATTAAATACAGTACCGAAATGACGAATTTATTCGCTTCCCGATCTTTCACCGTATCGGCTTTCAGTTCATTTAGCAAATGGATCTCGACCTTTACTTTCGAGGCTAACATTACCGAAGCTCCAGATTCTAAAATAACTTCCGAGTATGTTTGATTATTGCTGACAGGTTTTCCAGCTTCATCTTCAGCAATCTACAGTTAAAAAAAATAAATAAAAATGTGAAAATTCAACTTTTACAAGCACAACTCAACGAGATGCTGTACCTTGAAGTGGCTATTTTCCAAATCCAAAGTCATGGCCAGTCCGGTCTCGTTTTTCAATATGTAAGGTGCTACTGTCTTCATGGACGTTTTATTTTCAACTTCCATGGCGTTCGAGAAAGCATTTCCAAGCTGCTTCAGAACATCTAAGCACGTTTTCGTGACTGTCACTTCCAAGTTCTCCGAGGACAAAACTTCGATCGACATTCTCGATTTTTGTTGCAACTCGTCCAGATCAGAGTCCACGACTGTGCTACCCAACGCAGTCACTGCCGTGTCCACCGATGTATCGTTGAATTGTATCTGTCGGAAAGAAATTTAATCAAGCGATTATTGATCATCAATGCAGAAATTTGAGTTACGGTCAATACCTTAGTTTTCAATTCCCAGGGAGTCGAAATACGTTTTCCATTTTCGATCGCCTCCATGGGTTCGATCAACGGTTCCCACAACGCCAGCCGACTGTTGTAGTACGCCATGACCACCGAAATCACTGAATCGATGTACATCTGCAAATAGCAATGTAATCATTGTTATTTTTTTTTTACTCGCAAACAGAAAAAAAGAACCTTGCGATGCAAAAAAAAAAAAAATCACCGTATTAGTACTCCAGTCGTTGACTTTGCTCTGGAAACCAAGGTGTAAAAGCAACATTGGCAGGGTTTTATTGCCAACGCCAGCCTCGAGAGTAAGTAAAATCGTGGGTGCGGAAACAATAGCCAGCTCGGGTTTGTACGCCGCTACGGAGTTTTCCTCGTCGTCGGAAAACTCGAGACCCTCTTGTGCTTCCGTTCCCATTTCTCAAGAAATCACGTCAAAATTAATATTTCTTTTCTTTTTAAAATTGAAAATTAATCAAAAGTCAGATTATAATTACCAGTCTTCAAGAACCAATAATCCGTTTCCTTGAATGATTTGATAATCCAAAGACCCTCGTGATTAGGTTCGAGTTTTTTCACTTCATCGCCTTCTTCCTCTTTTTTAATCACCGTTTGCAGTACTCGGTTCAAAATATCAATGACCCCTGAAAACGTTTGTTTTGTGTTTACAACTATTTACTTTTACGTGTTGAATCAGTGACACTCACCAGGTGAGACCGAAATGTGAATGTCAGTACTGATGACATCGATGTGCAGACCCTTGCCTTCTGGTGTCGATCCTGCAATATTGATGCGCGTAGGTCGCAGCACTTGGTAAATCGAATCAGTTCTCTTTAAGGGATTATAGATGCCTGTCAAGATGGAAAGATCCTTGATCGAGCCACTGATCACTTGGTGCTCGCCCGTCATTCTCAATTTTAGGGTCAGCTCGGTCTATGTTTAAAAAAAAAAAAAAAAAAAAAAAACCAACCACCCCATTAGCTCTAGATTTCACTGTCAAGTAAACGCAAAAGCACTTACGTTCAATATTATGCACTTAGAATCGATGTCATCCATGTCCTCGAGAAGAATGATGTCCGGCTTCTCGATGAGCAAATTTATCGTCATGGTCATGTCCTGCGGTGGAGGAGGCGCCGGTTGGACGGCTCTTTTTTTAAGGGCTGATTCAGCTTGTGCTTTTTGTGAAGCTTGCATGGAAGCCTGGGGACCCGTGTCGAAGAAGGCCTTGATCTTCATTAGGTAGTCGAGCGATATTATTGTGCTGAAGGAGAACACTCGAACGTCAACTATAGAAAAAAAAAAAAAAAAAAAAAAAAGAAAAAAAAAGTGATTCGTGAGTTTAAGATCTCTCTCTTTTTTTTTTTTTTACTCTCAAACGGAGATTCGTGTAATCACCAAACATATCATTGGCCTCTTTCTTGACCGTAACATCCAGCATGCTCCGCACAGGCTTGGCGTCTTGCTCCGCCAAGCTTTCAAATTTCGGTACCTCGGTCGTCCTTTCCATTATCCGAACCAGAGAACCCTGTCTATTTGGCCTCGTATCGTCTAGTGTGCAATTCATCAGTAAAATCGAGGTGGCCAACAATCCGTCCGCGTACATGCGCCCTTTGACTGCCAAGTAGGTCAGACCGAACTTGGCTAGACTATTTTGCGGCAGGTGTAAGGGCGAGTTTTGCGTTTTCAGCTGTAAAAAAACAAAAAAGAAAAAATCAATTTAGTCACGGAGTGGGTAGGGAAATATTTCCCGGAAGAAAAATCAGCACACCATTCGGGATCCTCCGGTGAATAACTCGATGACGAGGCTGTCCATGATAAACTCAAATTTGATCGTGGTCTGCGCTTGATGCGTCTCTTGCAGGTCAAAGTGGCTGGTTTCCTTCACAACTTCGACGTCTGCCTTGACTGTGAGCCATTATTTATAATTACTCCCAAATCGTACCGAGAGAGAGAGAAAAGGTATAAAACGCACTCACAGATAGTTTTGCCCGACTCCTCGGCGATGGATTTCTTGCCGGCGGGCACGACAGCCTGTGCCACGGTGCCATCCTCGACGGACTCGCCGAGGTTCTCATTCAGAGTGGCCATTATCGTGGTGTAGTCCTCATGATTGAGCAAGACGTTGATGCACTTCATTCGGCCCGACATCTCGATGTCAGGAATGTCGCGGAACCAAGCGGCCGACAGGTTGCGCTTGATTTGCAGCATCACGCTCACCGGTTGCAGCAGCACCACCTCGTTCTCCGCTGCGAAGTTTTCTTTGTTGACCCGCACTCGGGACAGCTTCAAGTTTTGCAATTCGACGTTCATCTCGTCGAGGATGGGATACTCGCCGGAGGGTGTGTCGGTTTTGATTCTCTTGAGATCGTTGCTGACCGTGAGATTACCCATGTCCAGCATGAGGCAGTGCTCGCTCGTTGAATTCATAGGAACGTATACTACAGGCGCCTGGGATAATATTTTTCATCATTAGTACTTATCACCTTTTATCGTGGAGTGAAATTCAAAGCGTATACACTTACTTTCAAATTGACGGATAACTCGATACGAGTGGCTCTTTGATGCACATCTTTGATGTTGGTTTTGGCAGCTTCGGCAGCCGCAGCTGACGCCTCTGCAATGGCTTGTTGAGCAGCTTGGAAATTATTTAAGAAATTCTGTTGGACGGAGCGATTGGTTTTTAATAAAACGATTTGGAAGCGATCGACGAGTTGTTAACTTTTGTGAGAAAATATCGAAAAATTACCATAACCGACGTAACAAAGGCATTTAAGAACACGACTCTGTGACAGCCCATGGTCACTGTAATTGACATGTTATTCTTGTCGATGTCGTCGGGAGTGATATTATTCATTATTGCTTCAATTTGCAGTGATTCGGAACCTTCGACTGATATGATCTACGTGTTTGACGTTAATTGATTAATTGATGAAACTTGATGGCTAGTTTCAAAGGGGAAATATATACACTTACATTCCTATAAATAGATTTGACGTTCAAATCTTTGATGCTAATTGAAGTAAGATGTACATTGGCTTTGGAGTGTGAAGCTTTCATTGTGTAACCGGCAGCTATGCCTTTGATGTAAAATGCGCTAATGTCTCTTAATTCGTTCATCATTTTCAGACTGATCCTGTCAATCTTGGCGGTAACTTGCAGGTCGGTTATCTCAACGTGAACTTTTTTTCGGCCTACAAAAAAAAAAAGATTGACATTAAGCCAATTTGAAGAAAAAAATTCAGTTCATAAATGAATTTACTAACTATTTTTGATGACTCTTTGCTTTTGAATGTGTTCCTTAATAAATACCGATGTATCTTCTTGGATGGTCGACAAATGAGCAACTCTATCTACTCTCTGTTCTTTTTTCTTTTCTTTTATCGTCGCTGTCACCGAAGTAATGTTATCCTGAAAGTAATTGTTAAAATTTTCACATCATATCACGTACATAATGATGATTAAAATTTTATAATTGATCCACTCACTTGAATATTGGATAAAAACTGAAGAACATTTATCAGACATTCTTGATGGAGTATAACATCCAAAGTCGTAAACTCGAGTTGCAATAAATTTACCACTGAACCTTGTCTCATGAAATCCGGTGAACGTTTATCCATCTAAAAAAAATTGTTCATTAAATCAAATATCTAGCAACGCTATGTTTCATTAAAAGCAACCGTAAAAATATTCACATTAATGAATCTAATGACTATGAGGTAATCTTCGCTTCCCGATGACATGGGAGTATTGATCATGAAAATTTCTTCGACCTTGTGATGCTGTTTAACTTGAACGCCTCCCAACCTCAGCATGACTTCTTGGGTGTATGTTTTTTGCATTAATTCAGCCTCCAGCTGTAACAACTCAAACCTAAAGAATGGAGAAGTCACCGCGTCGATCTCTTGCTTTGATATCGTCAATATGAATTCTGTAAAATATAATTTCCGCATGAATTTTCCTGAACTCACAGTATTTTTTTGGCACAATAAAAAATTCTCTCACCTTTCATGACGAATTTAGCCTCCAAGTCGGTGGTTTGCTTCATGGGGCTCTTTGGTTTTTCATCCTGCTTCTTTTCCATGAGAGACGGTATGGAAGTCAATTCTTTGAAAAGTGACATCTGCGATCCAGACTTGGACTGAAACAAAAAAAAACACTCGATCAATACTTTGTTACTCGCGTTTCAATCGACATTTAGAAATCATATTTTACCAGTGACATTCGAGCAAGCTCCGATGGCTCTTCTTCGGGCATTGGAATGCTTTGTGCGATAGCAAGACCTTCGAGCAAACGAGTTTCTACGGAAAAAAAAAATTTTGTTAAAAAACAAAAAAAAAAGAGAGTAAAAAACAAGTGGTATACCTGTTATGTTTATGGTGACCGAGGGCAACTGGCCTATCAGCCTAGTTTTCGGCAATAACGGATCGTCCGTTATCAGACACTTGTGAAACTGCACCTCTAACGTTGTAGGCTGCAAGATTTTTATCGGACTGATGGTGTTTGTCAAGGCATCTCGCCAGTCTTCGTTTGCCAAAGAAATAAGCGCCTGCGTGAAAGTTACAATCATCAAAAAAAGTCGTACTTTTTCATCAAAAACAGTGCGAGTCGTAGACGTACCTGAACGTTGATGATTTTCAGAATAAACTTGTCGTAACTGTGCTGTCTGAGATGCGCCAGGATGTCTTCCTCTGTTTTTCCCATACTAACCAACTGCTTAACGCTCAGATGATCGTCGGTTTCCTTTGGCTTCTCGAGCGAGCGCATTTTCAAACTACCGAGATTGATAACGAGCAGGGACTCGTTGCCCGTGTAAAAGCCGCCGTAAGGCACGATAAGCTGGGGCGCCTCGAGATCGACTTGAATGTCCAGAGCGGCGTGCTTCTGAATGGCGTACTCCAAGCCAAGTGCCGAGGCTTCCTTGAAACTGTCGAGTTTCGCTGCCGCAGCTTCTTGCAACCTGTTGAATCGAAGGCGGTTAAACGTGGGGTGCGTTTCGAAAAAAAAAAAATAAATAAATAAATAAAAATATTACAAAATAGACTCACTGTGTTAGAGTCGATGGATTTTGTACTTTGAACATCTTGATCAGTTCGATGATGGTTTGAGCGTCGTACACAACATGCGCGGAATTCGATTTGACGATGACACGCTGACCGCAGAGCTTGTCCAGCGGATTGGTTTCGAAAGAGCCGAAAAACAACTCCTTCTCCGAGCCTATACCGTTCTCCGAACTGATGAGCAAAGGCATTTGGTCGTTTTGCTTAACACCGATGAGTTTGACGTCGCTTATCGATGCTGTTACTCTGCGTGAAATCGATATTGTTTGTAAAATAGCACCATGTTTTTTCAATATTCCGTAAACTTACAAAATAGCATTGGCGGACGGTCTGGATTTGAATCCCGTTTGAACTCCGTTGAACTGCAAATCCAAGACCTCGGGATCACTTTTGTCGGTGTCACTCAACAATACTTGCAGACCGTGCAGAAAAAATTTCATATCTATCATCTCGTAAGTTTCGGGATAATGCGTGGGAGCGGTGTTTTCTTGGTAATCTATGGCTCTGTACAACTTTGCCTTCTCGTCCGCCGTCATCGCCTCCTCGAATTTTTTCACTGAAAAAAAGATAAAACGAAACGAAGTTTCCCTCGAGCTCCGATAAAAATGATGAGAAATAAAAAATAGTTACTGATAGCCGCGGCCGTGTTCAATTCCTGAGTTTCCTCCTGCTGGGGCGATCCCCACACCCATCCGAACCACCCTCGCTTCGCTCTCAGCTCTTTCTCCTTCTCCGCCAACTTCTCCACCTCCATTTCAATTTGTTGTCGAATAATGATGAGATTGAATATGTCCAGGGTGTACTCGTGCTCCGTCAATTGTTGTTCAATTTCGGCGGTCGGACGCTTGCACGTTAATTTTTTCTGATAAACCTTTGCGTACTCCTTACACGAGGTCCTGTGCTTTTTCATGTGATTCCAGTCCCAGTTTCGCCGGGCTCTCCTCACCTGCTCCTCCAATATACACGTGTACGCGAAATGCCACCTTTTGAGAAAAAAAAAAAAAATTCATCGCACACGTTTAGTCAAACCATCTCAAAACACACCCGATTCCTCCGAATCTCACCATTCTTTGTAATGACCGCGATACGAGGTCAGATTCGGCCTGTACTTTCTGTACGGCGCTGCGTTCCTCGCCTGTTCTAAGCCCTCCCCCATCTGCATGAGAGTCTGGTACTGGCGCTTTGTCAGTCCGATCCTCAATTTTTGCATCTCCAAGTCAAGAAAGACTTTGGGTATCGTGTAGTTGCTGCCGTCCGTTTCGGGCTTTGGGTTCAGCTTCAGCTTTGCGTTCACGTTTATCGGACCCAGCACTGGGGGGAAACAAAAATTCAAGTCGCTGCAAAAATCCAAACGATATGTGCATACTCACAATATTGATAATCAACAGGTACAAAACTAGCTGTGGCTATGCTCTCGGAAAATATCTTCAAGTACTCTGACTGCGGTTCGGTGCTGAACAATTTTGGCGACGGATTCAAATACAAGGCCAGGCCGTCCATTGTGCACAACTGTATATGCGTTCGCAAGTAAAGGAAATTAGCAAAAGAAAAAAAAAAAGGTTTACTTCAAGAGAGAAAAGAATCGATCTTACTTTGAATATCTGTTGGATGGCGTACATGTCCTTGAGGTTTCCCGTGGTGGACCAGTTGTTGTCGCAGCTCTCGAGTGCGAAGCTGTTCAAGGTGAAGCCCACGGAAAAGGGGTGCTCCTTGAAGGTCACTCTGTCCTCGTACCTCACGTGTATCCTCTTGATCTCGACGTGGATGTTCTTGATCATCCTCGCTATCAGCTTCTCCATCATCGAGTCGTCCACCTTTTCTTGATCTGAACAACAATCGTTGGTTTGTTTGTTTTTATTTCCTATAAACCGAAAAGGGGGGGGAAAAAAAATAGCAATATATGGAACCAACTTTTCATATCGTCCAACTGTTTGCTCTTCTCGACCCTCGCGATTTCCGCGCGCTTGGCCTCGAGCTGTGCCTTTTTTTCCTTCTCCTCGTCGTAGGTCACCTGACTGCTCGGCACCACCAGGACGAACAGCTCCTCGATTATCGCGTCTATTTGGCCGTTCCACATGTCCTTGAACGGGATCTTGAGCACGAGCTTGCCTACCGAGTGACAAATATTTTTGTGAGTATTGTTTTTTTTTTTTTTTTTTTTTTTTTTTTTTTTTTTTTTTTTTTTTTTTTTTTTTTTTTTTTTTTTTTTNAAAAAAAAACAACAACTTCGTTTTAAAGTTTTTTAGGATTTTTTAGAGTAAGAAAAAAAAAAAAAAATTTTTTTTTTTTTCCAAGGTGTTTTTTTTTTTTTTTTTTTTTTTTTTTTCGGAAAACATACCCAGTCGACCGTAGTCCAATTTTATGGGCAGGTCCAGCATGTCGAGGGCGCTCTCCTTTATCAGGAGATCCTTGAGGACTACATCTCCTGCGGACACATGAAATATTCATCATCTTTCTTTTCATTTTTTTTAATTTTTTATTTCTACGACAACTGTGAGTTTCTCTCTCTCTCTCTTTTACTTGGAATATGATTACGACTCTTATTTTTTCTCTCTCTCTCTGTCTCTCGGACGGGCAAAAAAAACCACTTGTAGTCTAGAGTGCGCTCATTATAGCCAGGCACTTGAAATATATTCGAAAGGTTTTTTTTTTTTTTTTCCATTTGATGAAAATTACAAAGAACCTGACGCTATAACTTTGGAGGCACGACATGCTTCGCTGTTGCTCAAAATTAACGTTATCTGTGGTTTTTTTGAAGCACTGGAATTTTTGTGCCTTTGAACTTTCGTGGAGATGTGATGTGTATACATATAGTTTAATTAAAAATGAAACACTTTGTTACACATAATTTTAGATTATTACCTTTATTTGATGCAAGGCTGGATTTATTTTTCTTTAATTACCGTTNTGTTTCAATTGAAAAAAATTGAAAAGGATTTTTTTTTCATCCATACGAAATTCAATAATGTAGGCAATAAAATTGAAATTGGACAAATTGAATTTTATTTTAAATTTTTATTTGTATTTCGAGAACAGAGAGTGTCGTTTTGAATATTCATCCACGTCGTGATTTATAGGCGACGACGCGCCTTTAGAAATTGGTGAGTCGGATAATTTTAGATTTTTTACGAGGGACCAGGAACCTTTGAGCATCTCGAGACGATTTTTTCTAGTAGTTTTACTGTAGTCTGAAAAAAATAATTTCTATTGATAGGTGCTGCAGTTTTGTTTCTTATTTAACTAAGTGAATTGTTAATATTTAAAAAACTTAAATAATTTAGTAAAAAAAAAAAAAAAATAAATAAAATTTTCTAAGTTAGTATCCACCTTGACACAAAAAAAAGGAGCAATTTTTTGTGACACTTGTAAATCTAAAAACAAAGTAGATCTTGTTCAGTAACGTATGGATTTTATCATGAAAAATAAAGTTTTATGTCCAAATTTAAACAAATATAAATAACTATATAGACAAGTGAGCGCGCGGTGGCTCAGTCGGCTAGGTCGTGGATTGAGACGCGGGAGACCGTGGTTCAATTCCCAGCCAGTGCGACTTTACGATCAAGTACATCTGCGATTTTTCACATGTGCTTTTTCACCACGCAATGCTCCTCGAGGAGGGTTTTAGGCGACCTTCTCGCAGCAAAATTGCCTAATTTCCCCCTACCCCCTCCCAGTATTGTGAGGCCTCCCATCCCCTCATCCCTTCCTTCTCCCAAGTGCTAAGTGCCCATAGTAGTGCCCTTAATAAAGGAGCCGGACGGTAGAGCACTCTAATATAAAAAAAAAAAAAAAACTATATAGACACCATTGTCGTGCAGTATATATATCTACTCGAAAATAAACGACATCTGCTGACAGCGTGATTTGTTCGGCATTGTCTAACGTTACCTACTTAACTCACTCTCTGCATTAATCATTTTTAGCATTGACCAAGCTGCCGTGAAGTTAACACTTTATGTAACTTGTCTTTGTGGTTGTTGCGCAGTGCAAAAAAAAAAAAAAACAACAACTTCGTTTTAAAGTTTTTTACAATTTGTTTCATTCTTTTTTTTTGGGGGGGGGGGGGATTTTGAATAAAATTTATCGCGCATAGGCAAAAAACAAATATATTAGTAATAGAGGGTATAAGTGGTTAAAATCCGATGACAAAAACGAATCATACAGCTGTGAAGTACAAAAAAAAAAGTGAAAAAACAAATTATTTACGAATTTGCAATGACTAACGCAATATTACTTATTAAATCCAAAAAATATTTAAATTTACTTTGAAATCAAAGTATCTCGTTTTCTCACGATTTACTGATTGAATCCCATTAATGTAAATTCTTTAGAGGAACTTCCACAAGACGAAAGAGGGTAGAATTTCAAGTGCAATTAAATGATAATTATTTTCATTTTTTTGCTATAATAAAAAAGAAAAAAAAAATCGATTACCAGGTTAGACATTATTGTCATTTATTATAGTAAAAATGAGTAATACATGGAAAAAAAAAACAAAAAAGGAGAAGGAATTTCTCGATATAATTATACAACATTTAAAAAAAAATAGTGGTAGCCCATCAAAACGGACCTTGGTTTATTATTATCATCCCAAACGACACCACCTCTTTTTAATATATATTGCATCATACGGTACTTTAAAGAAAAAAAATAAATAAAAAATAACGTCACCGATAAATATAGAAAGCCCGTAAGTAACCGAGTACAACTATGCTAACGAGCTTTCGAAATTTTATGATTTTTTTTTGCAAAAAAAAAAAAAAAAAATGAAAAATAAAAAAAAAAAGAAAAAAAAATCGGTATAGCGTGATAATATAATATCATTCGGCAAAACGATCCGCAAACACTAACTTTCATAATAACGGATGATGATGTCACGCAAAAGAAACCGCAATCGCTCTTTTGACGCTCAACACACGTGTGCACGTGCGTTTATTTATCACCACGTATTATTATCCGTAATACATTTATAGAGATAATGGGTTACACGCATAGTTTCACGCAAATTTAATTAATGTTTCACGATAAACTGTTACATTTTTTTTGGATTATCGTAGACAAAAAGTTATTTAACTGCTTTTCAATGTAAACTTTTTTTTATTTCTTAGTACATATTTCGTGATAAAACAAAAAAAAAAAATTAATTGTGAGGGGCTTAAGTGTCATTAAACATTAATTTTTATTAATTCAATTAATTTACAAAAGCTATTAACGGGTTTTTCATAAAAATAATAAATAATAGTGTTATCTTGGCGTGTCATTTGTTTATTTTCTGGAATTTTTTCGTTTTTTGAAGATGTAAAATACTTAAACCCAAAAAATCTCGCAAAAAATTTTTTATTGCAACTCTCTAAATTTGAATACTAGACTTGTTCGTCGGAATATTTAAAATGTATTTTTTTCTACGGTTTTTTTTCTTTCTTCTCTCCCCAAAACTTCTTCTCTCCTATATCGAAAACGTCGTGTATGGTTGCGAGTATAAAATTGCATAATTACACAACTTGCACGGGTCCAATTTTTTAGGGCTAGTTAAAAAAAATTAGCGTTTCGACATCACCGTAATTCATGTTAAAAACTTATAAAAAGTCATCACGAGTTTTGTAACAAATGTCAAACATTTTTGCAATTTTTTTGGACCCCCTTACAAAATAAAAACCATATCAGGTGATTCCCATTCAACTTATAAAAATAATAATGGATTTTTCGTGAAATGATCCATATGCATATAAATTACGTGGTGCAGCTGTACGTGTTGTGCCTATCTAAATATCACCTGGTATACGTAGTACGCAACAACATAACAGCTTCGAGGACGAAACATATTATATACACCACGGATAAGGTGTCATTTATATGAATTACTCTTTGTTTTGTTCGATACGTGCCTTGTACATACGACACACAATTACGTTACACGGTGTTAATAAGTGTACCTACATGTGCTCGAGAACTTCGTAATCGCTCCCTTTTACCTGAACGGGCTTGTATTACCCACACGCGGGGCAATTATCGAGCGCTTCACCGATAAAAGGGCAGCAGGCGTATAAATTATTAATTTGCATCCGTATGACTCGTACATTTGTAGAGCGGAACAACAGAGTCGGTAAAAGTTTAACAATAGGTTTTTGGACCACTGTATGAATTAGACGGTGACATTTCTTTTTTTTTTTTTTTTTTTTCATTTCGAGAGAGAAAAGAATTTCTGCTGGCTACTACAAAAAAAATAGCATTGCAAACAATGAGAATCGATATATATTTCATATCACTTATTGTTCCAGTGCAATTCTTCCTCCGGTGAGTAATGGCAAATTTGATAATCGATGATGACTTTTTTTTGAAAAAAAGCGCCCGAAAACTAATAGATAAGACGTGAAAGTGATAAATTATTGAGACATTGGAATTCTTTTAGAAGCTATAGTTGAGAATGTTGTAAGTCCGCGAGAACAATGTAATCTTTTTTTTTGACCAAGTAATATCTTTGTCCAACAATTTTTTTTTCTCATTAGACAAAAAAAACTTTATCAACTCATTAGTCATTTACTTCACAAATTATAGACAGAAATTATTGGAAGAATTTTATTTCGTTTCTTCTCGAGTGAATACTTTTCTGGTTCCTTTAATAAAAACTGTGACTGTAGTCGTTAAAAAATTTGTAATGAGAATAAGAAAAAAAAAAAAAAAAATCTACATAGTTTTTGCTACTACAAGCGCTTGAAATACGTTGTTAATAAAATATGAGATATGATTCCGACGACATTCTTGCAATAGTAATGATTTCACACATGTCCTATCACAATTAATCACTTGCTGATCTCATGTTTATTTCCGATGTACAAAGTAATATTACTTTATCACCTAACGTATCAAAAAATTTATAATACTGGACTAGCAAACGATACACCATGACACATATAGAATGTGGATTATACACACATACATTACACATATTGAGCAACAAAACATCTGTATAAGGTACCTAGAAAAGAAAAAAACAAAAAACAAAGGGATCTTCATATATTTACAACCATAACAAAGAGAGATAATCATCAAGGCTGATAAGAGCTTCTTAATTATAATAACATGACGTTTGAGCAGAAACAGCACGTGTGTGCAACCGCGAGAGAGAGAGAGAGAGAGAGAGAGAGAGAGGAAACAGAAACAATAACACACTTAAAAATAAAACAAAGTCTGCATACCGCCCCAGAGGCTGAGCTTCAGCTGCGAGTAGTCCAAGTTTTCAATGTACTCCCCAAGGACTTTGTTTAGGAGCTCGGTGACTATCGATTCGAAAACCATTTTGACGATCAGCCGGGGCTCCCTAACACCGTTTTTTTTTTTTTTTTTTTCAAATTTGGGGGAATTTTTTTTTTTTTTTTTTTTTGAAATAGTAAGTTAACGACTAACACCAGAGCCTCTATTTTTCTCTCGCGAATACAATAGTGACAATGCGGTCTTTGGAGAAGTTAATAGAGAAGGTGGGTGGGTATGTAACGAGAAGCCTACAGCGTTTGCATTTGTAGGTCTGTTGATGAATTCCACGCACGTTTCTTCTGCTCCTTCGCGAGACCGACGGAGAGTTGACACGTTGACAGTGCCGTCGTTGTTGATGACAACAACACGATAGACTCCACGAGTTGTTTTTTAACACCTTTTCTTGTGTATATATACCTGAACATACACCACACTGTTTCCCGAGTGTGTACACTGTGTACCTCTCTCCCGCATAACCTCACTTCAGCATTGTACTCAACTATTGTTTATTGTTGTTATTATCCCTTATTGACAAGTTCACCCAAAAGGGATAACCGCATGTTTTCATTTTTCATTGTCAATTGCACGTCTCTCTTCTTTTTTTTTTTTTTTCTTCTGGCGTTTTGTTTTATCAAGGACCGCACACGGGGCTACGCACTTTTTATTTCCCCAGGGAACCCAAAAATCTATTAGGTGACGATATAAGTACAGTGTTTATCAGTCAACTTTTTTAACGCGTGTCAGCTCTCTTTTCTGCGCTTCACCCGCGAGCGAACAGAGCGAAACGACTAAATTGAATGCTACACTCTGATATCGCTGATAAGGTGTGTCGTGTGTGTGTTTTTGATATTTTGATTCGATTACGTCATGAGATTTCATGCAGGTGTGTTTGATTTCGAAGACATAAGGTGTGTTCTGCTACGCGCGCGCAGCGTGTCCCGCGCACCTGTCAAAATACGACCAATGAGAACACGTTCTCGGTGCGGCCAATCAAAACGTTGGCGGTAAAATTTAAACTCAAATGGTGACACAATTTTCTGTTTTATTCATTTAATTTGTTTAATTACAAGAAAGAATTGACCACACAATCTTTAACTGGTGCAATATTAATTAGTCGAAGACGGCTGTGATCTTTACTTGAAATTTTGAGTAAAATTAAGTTATTCTAATTATTGTTTCCATTAACATTACATGGAGTCGAGTAAAGGGGGGTACGTTGGAAAAACTACTGTTCTTTCGTCCAATAAATGCGTATACGAGAAATTTCAGGATCCATAACCAGTAAAAATTTCTAAGCAATTTTGGAACGATCGATCCAAGTGGCGGACGTTATAATTTTCAAACGTGCAGCCCAAAGCCTTATCTTATGGGGATTTGTAGTTTTGATGGGAAGTCAACAAAAACGTTTTTCGTGTTTTAATTTTCAGGGACCTCGGGCGAAACGGGACGTTTTATAGCTACGGCACTGTAACTCTCCACCGAAGTACGCGCGCTAGATGCCGCCGAGGGGGACGCGAGACCGCGGTATTATTTTCACGTTAGATTAGTTAACGTTAGTTCAACCTGGTTCAACGCAGTCTCTCGCGTTGGTCTGTCCGTCTGTCCCCTCAATTTCTGGCTGATGCATGGCATATTATTATTATTATTATTTTCATATCGTTAGTTTCTAGTTCGTTTCAGTCGTTTTTGGTCCACTCCGAAAAGAAAAATCGCTGCGCTTAGGTACATCCACAGCATAAACAAGAAAAGCCGCGCGTGTGTGCCTTATATACTTACATGAACCGAAAGTGCACATTTTATAACACCCAACGGTGTCGTTCACCCGGACCGGGCGTTCTTTAGTAGCAGTACTCTGTGTGCTTGTATATATAGATACACTTGTAGCTTGTAGGGCACGTTTTCTAATACACTTTCTCTTCTGTGTGCACGTTGATGTAAGCGAAAAAGTCGGAAAATAAATACAGCGAGGCCAGACTCAGGCGTCCTCTCCTCTCGACAAGTAAGTACACCTGTATAAACGAATTGTCTTCAAGTTTTTCACCTGCGACTCGAAAACGCGCCGGTACATATTAAAATCATTTATTGTAGTTTGTTGGTACAGGAGCCAATTAAATTACAATTAAAAAACGACCTCGAATACAAAGTACCGCCTGTGTGTGTGTGCATGTGTGTTGCTGTTGATATAAGGGCGCTAGTGGCTATACCTAGTGTCGAGGCAGCAAGTCACCATCTCCGTGGAAGCAGCAGCAACAACGGGGTCCAAACATCAAAAGCAGTAAACAGATATACCTATAAATATTTACAACATATTTACAATGTTTACGTCGTCGAACGTGTACTACGACTACAGGCCGGTTATTACAAATGGTAGTAACAACATCGGTAATGTCAGTAACAATAACAACAATAGCGTGGCCATGGAAGTGGAGGATGACAGTACGAAACGGCAACAGACGAGGTTTCTTGAAAAGCAGAATATCAAACGAAAAAGGTGTTTGCTGAAGGACGACCCGGTGCCCGGTTACATGAACGGTTTCAAGAGGTCCCGTGAAGGTGAGCCCTATTTGTTTTTTTTTTTTTTTTTTTCCTGTCTCTTTTGGTTGTGCTTTCTCTCGCTTATAATCATTGCGTAGACTAATTTTATATTTAACACGTTTTTTTTTTTTAATTTAAATAAATTACAACTTGACATTGTTCGCTTGTTTATTTTGTTACTTTTTTTTTGTGGCTTTTGTTGCTTTCAGGTATGAAAATTATGTATAAACTTTGCTTGTGTTTCAAAAGTTGGATCGTTCAATTTGATGAGTAATTAACTAACACAAAATTAAATAACGCCGACTAAATTGATTGGGAATTTTTATTTGTTGAGCTTGTGGTGCTGACAATAAAATTGAATCTAATCAAAGCACGCTCGTATCATTAAAATGTGATTAATGTAAAATACATGAAAATTATCGATAAATTCGTAAACGTCCATTGTTTTTATTTATTTTTTTTTTCTTATTAAATTTAACAATCAAGAAAAAATATATAGAAAAGTCGGCCGAGTGTGGCGCAATTGAACGTGATGCAAAAACGAGATCGCCGAGAAGTGGGAGAGGGGGCCGAGGTTTCCCTTTAGAAAAATTGGATTGGGATCGCGTGCACGTGCCAGTGACCGGGTTTTCCATTATCTGCTTCTCTGTGTGCGCGCGGCAACACACCCTGCAACAGTTACGCAATTGTATTTTTTATATTTGTAAGTATACATTGTGGTTGTGTGCGTCGTCGCGCGCGTAAAAAGTTGAAATTTGATATAAGACCGCACGGTAATTTTTCCCCTCTTTACGACCGCGCGTGTTTAATGAACGAGACGATTGTTTGTTGAGACAGCTGATCTGTTTACGATTCTCTCGCTCTGCCATGGGCCTTGGTTAAATTTAAACTTACCGTTGGACTAGAAAATTACATATTTGCGAAACTTGAAACGTTTGTGCAAGCTTTGATTAAGTATATGTACATATTGTGCACTCGACATCTCAAAAAGAGACACACAAGTCCACAATGATGAATAGTTATTTTTACACTATCCATCACCATTCTTTGTGTAAGCAGTGCTTTTGTTAACTGCCTTTATAATTTTGTGGTATTGGCCCACTTAAAAATACATTTTTATTGTCTTTTGCTTTTTTTAATGCCGCTATACTCAGCATGCATTCCTTGAATGAACATATATACACAAATATATATATATATATAGCAAAGGTAATTTTTCTCGTTAGCTGTAGTCGAAAATTTTTTTAACAGCAAATGGTTAAAACTTGTATCTCAACAGTTTGTACCAAAGATGTTTTTTATGATTAAATTTCAAAGATCTACAAGAACAAGAAATGTACCCATGGGTCCACCAAGGACAAAAAAAAAGTTACAAAACGAGCAAGCCAACATGTCAGCTGTGTGTGTGCACATACAAGAGAACCACAAAATCGAATAAAGCCAAAGAAGACTTTGCTTTCAGAGACGGTGTTGACAAACGTCTTTTCAATCGTGCAGGAGAAGAGCAACGGCTGCCATCACCAGGTGCACCAGCAACAACAACAACAGAATCCGAACACCATGGACTTTTCCAGATGTACCATGAGCCGCTTCTATGCTTGAGCCCCGCGGCAGCTGATTTCGAATGCCGGCGCATCAGTTATCATCATTCGCCCGCTGCAATGGCGATGACAGGTAATCTTAAATTACAGCCGGCAAACAGTAGTAATTATAGTTGTAGCAGTAAAGAACTCGAGGATATGCTACTGTTAACTCACGGTTGTTCGTCATATCATCACCAGGCGACTGCTGCTGTTGGTAGTAGCGATGGCTGTTACGACGAGGCCGAGTTCTGAGTCTGTTTTTTTTTTTCTTTCATCGTATCGGGTTGACCGTTCATTACAATAACTAACCGATTGACAACGATGTTGTTTATACACAAGGATACCATGTTCCTTCTGGTTTTTTTTTTCTTTTTAATTTTTAGCAACAAGTTATCATTGACAAGCGTTTTCCAATGAAGGTAATCACTTCATGAGGTGTTTTAGATTATTAGTGGGATAGACTAGTTTAGTGAATTACTTCATCTTTCACGTATTTATTGTATTCGATGTGTGGTGCATATGCCGCTAATTTTCTTATCCCCACAATGAAGTTGTTGAATCCCCTGGTGTGCAAGAATTTGTTGTGTTCGTTTGTATATGATGAATACATTGGCAATTAAGCAAGCATTAAAATTTACACATTTATACATAGTAGGATGGTATAAACTGGAAAGTGTTCAATTTAATAATAATTAATGATAATGATAAATAAATATTTACTTTTTTACATTACAAAAAAAAAGACTACAATTTTTTCTTATTGTTTACCTTTATTGTTTTAGAGACAGTCTTTAAGTCTAGATTATACTTATGTTTTTTTTTAAACACATACAATTTCATTTAAAATTGTTTCATTTTTAGTAGTCTACAAAACATTGATTTTCATTTGACTCATCAAATTTCTCACGTACTTAGCAGTATTTAGAGTAAGAATATAGAAAAAATATAGTAAAGCTTTCTTTTAATAGATTGGATTATTTTAAACTAGTTTTTATCACTCATTACACTTGAAAAATATAGCGATGATCAATAAAAAAAAAAAAAAGTACAAAAAGTAAAAATAACGTAAGAAAGCGATTTTTCTTACTTTGATCGTTAATCTATAATTGGTTTAAAGGACTATTCTTTAATGAAATATAACTGAATCTGATGAAATTAATCGATTTCAGGATCATCATTTTCTTTTCGAAACTCTTAGTGTAATTTATAAACGGAACTCATTTAAAAATAACAATAAAAATACACGAGATCAACAAACATTCACGTTTCTCCTATACGTCTAAATTACTTTAATGTGTTGAATACTCAAGACATTTTAAAAGACTATTACTTATCGCTGACTGTTACTGTTGCTTTGAGCACGCTCGAGCATCACGAACTCAGCACGAAGAGCGCGATCTTGCTCGTCATCGGCGTTTAGCTCCTCGTAGCAGATCTCGTGGTTTTCGTAGTCTGTAGAGTTGCTTTCTTCGTTGCTGCGTAACTAATGAACAATTTTTATTGTGAGTTTTCATGATTTACAGTATGGAAAACAAAGTATAAACTAAAAGTGTAAGTATTTACATTATAATGATTTCTTAAGTGATCTGACACGTTACTGTTAGATGTCGTCGAAGAAACATTTGCCAAAGAATTGACGTTGTTTTCATAGGATAGCACGTCCTGTATAACAAATACCATTGATGAAAATTTAAATGAAAATTTTATTAGAGTTAATTACACACAGACAAGTAAACTCACTCGAAATTCGTGCTCCAAAAATTCTGGTAAGGGAGAAGTGTACACTTGAGCCGCAGCAGATGGCTCAATGAAATCCGGTAAGTGGTTTTCAACGAGAGCGTTGCCGTTGTTATTCGCTGCCGCTTCATTCATCGCAGCACCTGCTTCCGATTCATTATCGCTCGAATCCGAACTGTATATGTCGTCGTTGGATGGCAGCGAGCTTTCGTTTTCCTGTTGAGTAACAACGATAATGTAAAAACGTTGATTACTTTGGTAAGTTTGTTAAATACGTACAGGTTTGGACTCCAATACTTTCAGACATCGCTTAAGCAATACTTTTACATCGGATCGCATCTTTTTCCCTATGCTAAAACAAAAAAAAATATTTTCCTCAAAATTACAGAAATAAAAACTTTTGAAAAAAAAGCTAGATCAATTATACCTCGAAGAGGGTTCGTTTTCTGGAAGAGCAACATCATTCCTAGGATCCATTATTGGCGCAATATTCACAGATTGCTGCTGCTCGTTGCTTGTCGCAAAATTGTTTTGCGAAGCCGCGGATGTTGTGGGATCTCGCTCTTGTTGCAGATTCTCTAGGTCTACTTGACGATTGCATTTGATGTTTCTAGGTAATCATGGGGAATCGAATGAAAACGATGAAATGCAAGCAAATTATTTGTAAAAAAATTATTCTTACACGTGAGAGCTGATGCTAGTTGCTGCAGTGTTGGCCGATGAGGATACAGGAGCACAGGCGGGGGCTTCCGTAAGAAGATTTTGCCTTGAGTAACTGAAAATAACAATGAAATTACCTTATATGCAGAAATTGATTACTCTCAACCTTTCAAAACAAGCGAGTAAAAATACAAAAAACTTGGTAATGAATTTTCTCACAGAGAACTTTTTTTTGCAAGTCTTACGTTTTTCAGTAGTTTCAGTTGTTAGTACACAATACAAACTTTCAAAACCATCAACAGTTAGTCCGTCATAAACAAAATTAAATGATGAAAGTTTTCCGTCAAGCATGTAGCAAATCATTTCAAAACTGAAAAATTAGATTTAAAACTCTCTTTACAATTTACATACCCCTTCGTATCATTACCACTAGTTTTTTCTTCTTTTAATAATTGTTTTAGCCAATTACGTATTTTTTCATCCAATTAATTCAAAACTGCTTTGATTAACAATGCGAAAATTTTTTTTTTTGGTAAAAGGGTTAAACAAAATTTTTTTTTAATGTATAAGTAAGAAGAGAAACATCAAGTAAAACTTTAAAAATCTTTTTAATTTATATTTTACGAGGTTTCCTTTTTTCGTTGAACTAACTGAATATACAAATACACAAATCATTGTAAATTTATAAAAGTTTTTTGTAGCAATTAAAAATCTATCATCACATAAGATAAGACTCTCATAATGCGATTTAAATCATTTATAATACGAATCTTTAAAAAACTACAAAATGATCAATCCACGTGGATTCAAGTCTTGCAGTTATTCAGCTCTTCTGGATTCGAT
>NW_019379469.1:20942-38032 GCF_000648655.2 Copidosoma floridanum | reverse complement strand
CCCCCCCCCCCCCCACCGATATTGATATTAGCCCAAAAAGGTGCAATTGAAGAATGTTAACGCAATATTACCTCCTAAAGTTGTCCCAATAGTTATTAGCACGATTTCCAGGTGGCACTTGGTTATTGAGCTGTTGACCATTGGCTGAAACGATTGATGGTGGTGCTGGCGAGGTACTGGGTAAAGATACAAGAGTTGGAGGTAGAGTTGCTGGGTCTAAGGAACTGAAGTGTTGCTGCTGTTGCTGCGCTGCTGCTCGGCTGAGATTCGAGTGCTCCTCCGAGAGATCGAAATTATTACTCGTACGTGACTGTGGTTGTCGGAGTTGCGCCTGTAAAATTTTTCTATGTATCGTTTTCTTGCTGCAAGTATGATTTTATTTTTTATTTTTACCCAATACCTGAAGCTGTGATATCGCAGCTTTCATAGATTGCATTTCTCGCTGCTGATTCCACACGAGTTGACAGCATTGCTGAATTGTGGTGCTCATCATTTGTAACTGCAGAGCTTGGGAACCGAGCAACAACTGCCTGTAATACTCCGCTGAGGCAACACTTGTGCCTAAAAAAAAAAAAAAAAATATTTAAATCACTTTAAGTTTTGCCTATCTTTAAAGTACTTCAACGATGTAAAATACCTTGAGGTGGTTGATTCATGAAATTTGGCATCTCCCAGTAATTTCCGGCTATCGGTGGTTGCGAGCCCATGTCTATTATATTGTCCGGAGCTACTGAAATGTGTGATTTATCTTTTGTAAAAAGTGAATCATTAAAAAATAACAACTCTCGAGACTAAAACTCACCAGTGTTAGTAGGCGGAGGCCAAAGATTTGCTGGCGTGCTCATGTGGCTGTGCTGAGAATTCGAGTCCCTCCACTGACTCTGATCCTACAAAAATCATGACAATCATCATCGTCATCACATAATTAACGTTTAATTAGATAAAATCAATAACCCACCTTCCTCATGAAATCCTCGAGCTTATTTTGAGTCAGACGCAGGTCGCTATTACTAGCCACGTGATTGCTCTGCTTTTTTTCAATCAGCATCGGCGGTGACGTCGAGCTCGTCACAGACGGCGTGGGATTCGACGAAGTCTGCTTTAATCTTCTAAGCTCAGCTCGTGCCGTTTGCAGTAGTTGCTGTTGTTCCTTCAATTCTCTCGTAACAGCTTGGATTTGTTGCACAGTCAGAGGATCGGAACTCAACTTTGGCCTGACCCCGTCGAATTCGTTGTACGAATTGGTGTCAATGTTCACGTCGCTCTCGATCACCTCCTCGTTGATCGCAACGATATCGTCATCGCGCTCGGGCTCCAAGACGCTCGGCTCGTTGTCGGCTTCTCGCCTCTGAATGGCATCGTTCATGAGGGCCTTCAAATGCTTCAGTTGAGCTTTCATTGCTTCCAACTCACTTAATTTATCGCGTTGGCCTGTGCTTCTAGAACCCTCTGAGCTCTAAAAAAAAAAAAAAAAGTTTTGCTTTAGCACACAAACTTTGACGCAACTCATTCGTTTGAATACTCACGCAACTGGCACGCTCCGATACCTCGACAGCCTGCAACTCCTGCACCAAATGATCCATGTGTCTCTTTTTGTTTTCCAACTGTTGCAGTTTATCCCTGAGAGCCTCAGTCTCACGCTCG
This sequence comes from Copidosoma floridanum, assembly GCF_000648655.2. Next base: position 36,388 of record NW_019379469.1, on the reverse strand, counting down.
AGCTGCTTAACGTTGCCGGGATTAACCGTGTTGCTGGGCTCGCGGACTCCGTTCTCGGGTACGACCTCGTTTTCCTCGTCACTTAACAATCGCTGGGCCTCGCGGGCTTCGTTCAGCCTTTCTCGCACGCTCAGCTGCATGCCCACCAGCTGAGCTTGATGCTCTTGTAGCTGAGCCAGCTTGCGTTGGGATTCCTCGATTTTTTTCACCAACTCTTGCTCGCGGCTCCGTTCGCCGTTTTCCAAGTCACCGTTCTGTGGATGAACACGATTTGGATGATCAACTTTATTTTTTTTTTTTTGATGGTTTACAAAATGTCAGGCTTGTTATTGTTGTGAAAAGTTAATTTTTTTTTAATTATTTTGAGAGAAGTAATTGAGGTTTGATTTACTGTGGTGGTGCAGAGGATTTTATAATCAATCTGTTTTCAAAAAAGGTAGTTTTTCGTTATAACTCGATGGATTTGTGCGTCAACACTAAATGAACGGGGAGCGTTACATTCTATTGCGATGAATTATTGTTCAAATGATCAACTTTCTAAATTCTAACAGTGTCAGTTTAAAAAACTTTTGGAATTCCATGCCATTTTAAGAAATACTCTTTTTTTTCAAAATTTAATCGACATTGTGCGTTAGTACGATTTATCAATTAAAGTACCGAAGTCCATGCAATACTTGTTAGTGCTCACACTAAAACAGTAAATAAACGATTCGATTCATTGTAACAACCTCATTCAACCCCCAATACTTTTCACAATTCTCCATTAGTTTCGTGAGTTTCTGTTCGCTGTCGTAAAGATCTTCCACCATCCTACCCAATTTCTCATGTTGGGCTTCGGCTCGCTATACGATTTATAAATACATTTTACATACACATTTAGTTCAAAAGTCATTGGGAACGAATTGAGAAAAATTAAAAAAAAAAAAAGCACAAATAAAATAGTTTTATAAAAATAACATACCGGATCTGTTGACTGGCTGAGAGAGTCCATCATGGTTGAAGTGACTTTGATGTACTCTCTGATTTGATTCAGTCGTCCCTCCACTTGACCTCGCTCCGGCTACAACGAGAAATTGATAATGGACGTATGGATAAAGATTACCAAAAATAATTGTACTTTATAAAAAGAGGCCTGCACATTTATAGATATTTACTTCAAAACGCGCAACATGAACAAATCAGGTATTTCACATATTTCAATTAGTCGTTAAATATGGATTTCTAACTATAATCCTGTAATGACGCGGTAAAAGCGGTATCCTGAGTGATGTTTATTTTTAACACGACACTTGCTTGCGCGACGAGACGTAAATTTACTTATAAGTACCATTTTGTCCGTGTTGGTGGGCTTCATTGAAAGATTTGGCGGTGACTGGCCACGAGAGTCCACAGGAGGTGTCATTTTCAGCCACGATTCTTCACGCCCGTATTGATTCGGATACAATCTGCTGTGACTGTTGTACGGACCTATGAAACATTATAACTTTGAATGAAATGTTCAGTACAATATATACAATAAATCAAGCGAAATTAAAAAGTTTTCAATTAATGAACGTACTTGGCAAATCAAATTATTGTACGTTTGAATTACAAAGCTATATTGAAGGCCAATATTTATTTTTCATCCAGTCTTATTATTTTTCCATACATGCAAAGATTGCAGAGTCGATATTTCTTGAAAAAACTCACCCAAATGATCTGGAAATTCGTAGGACGACGTAGACGAGTGGGTAGATCTGGCGTTGCTGTTTTTGTAAGCAGCTGATGAGTTTCTGGAGTTGCCAGTTGTCCCGGTCCACTGCTGTTCGCTCACCGGATGCCAGTCGAACTGAAACTTATAATCAACCGCGAGAGAAAATCAAGACGACGTCAGTTATCTCTATAATTACGTTGCGCCCGCGAGAGAGTTAAAAAAAGAGAAGCTTCGTCCACCAGAAACTTCACAGAGAGCCGAATATTGTATAGGTGCAGAAGCAGCAGCATTGGTTTTATTCTTAGACTCTAAAAATAGAGCAGCCCAAGTGTGAGTGCTAACGCGATACCTTTGAGCTTCTCTGGGATGATATTACCTTTGCGTCAGTCTATGACTACGTGAGCTCTGCTCAAAAGCTCACTTGGTGCATGTATTTTTTAATTTTTTTTTATTTTTCAGTAAAAAAGAAAAATAGTGCCGACAGTTTTGACGAGGAATACTTCTTAATTTTTTTATCAATTCTGAGATTTACGTTTAAAAAAAAACATGAAAAAAAAACAAAAAAATGTTACTCACCAAGTTATTGGAATGTTGGGCAGGTGCTCCGTACACCCTGGAATACGTGGTATTTTGGTTAGCTGCAGATCTGTCTCCCTCCCTGTTTCTGTTACTGGGTCTATTGCTTTTGGGCAATGTACCGGTATTGCGAGGATGATCATTGACGCCAGGAGACATGATTATTTCTCTTTTATCAGTCTTGTTTTTTCGTAAGATTTTTCTTAATCAGTTGGCTGAAACAGACACAAAATTTGAGTTTAACTTCATGTGCATGCATTTAGCAAAGTTATGTTAAGCCTGCACACAACAGATTATTGTCTTGAACGACAACTCAGTCAAGGCACGCTTTTATACACGTGTGTGCAAATGACATTAGCACAAATGTCAACAGAACTCTTAGCATATAGTTTATAAAACAAAGTTCTACTCTAATTAAATTAAAGCGTGTACACGTCCCAAGTAGGCTGTAGCAAAGAGTTTGATCAATAAATCCTTGCAACATTAGAGCTAACTGTACCTTCACGCGAGAAAAAAAAAGTCAAGCAAATTCTTTTTTGTTTTCATCACAAAGAAACCTGCAAACGTCACTTTTTTCTTCCCTCCCCAACCAACGAATTCAATACAATCGCTCTCACCCTGCACTGGCTTTTGCTCCAAAACTCCGTTGTTATCGCCTGCACATTTTTATTTGTCTCTACTGAATTCCTTGCAAAACGACAGGTCCTCTCGCGTCGTTCGAATAAAAGGAAACAACAATTGTAAACATACAACTGACACAATTGTACGTTTTGTGCATCAACGACGGATCCCGTACACAACAACCTTTGCAGCCATTTTTAAATGCCGTCATCAACAACACAACAATAACACACTCTCGAACGTTTCCTATCAGTTTATCAGCGCAAAAAACGGGAATAAGTAAATATTAACATTCTGATTATTTGTAAGAAAGGCTAGTAAGCACTCCAAAACATTAAGTAATTGGCACTTCCGTGGTTATTAGTGTGCACATATTATGCACACATGTGCCGCCGTCGTGGTATGTGTACAATTGGCTTCTCCCCTCCCCCAAACGCTGAGCTTCGAGTTTTTGCAGTCAGATGGCGCGCAGCAAAAATGGCGGGAAATTCGAAATAATCCAAAAAAGTGGAGGCGCCAATGTCGAAGTGGATCGCGGCGCTTCCGCATCGAATTTGGCGCTGTTTACATTTGGTATGGAGCGCGAACGTTTATTGGGTTTCCCCCGTTTTCGAGCTATCGGGTAACGGCGGTAACGCGCGATTTTTTTCCATCTCGTTGCTGAGCCGAGAGAAAAAAAAAAAAACAAAATGAAAACAAAACAAATAGAACAAACGGCAATTAGCTAAATGCTGTTTTGACAGTGTGTCGGGTTTATTGTCCGTTCTGAGATATACACATGTGTATTTTACAGAGAATATTCGCTTATACTGTGTCAGAAAAAAAATAATAAAAGTTATGAAGAAATTCCAAACAAATCTACAAGTTGGAAAAAAAGGACAAAATAATTATATTGTTTTAAGAGTAAATTAAATCATGGTTAGAACAGTAAAGATTGCCACGTTGGAATAGTAAACCTTAGAAGGATCGGTTAGTATAAATTATACTATTCAAACCATAATTTTAACTGTCAAAACAACAATTTTATTCTTTTTTGCCAACTTGCGTATCCGATTCTCTGTGGGGAATGGTAAATTTTTCTCTGGAATTTCTCTATAATTTTTGTTGTTTCTTTCTCAGCGCATCATTACACATCACGAGCTAAATTCACACAACCTTAAGTTAGTATTGCAATAAAAGCTGATCCAAACCGCACCATCAATACATTATATTATGTTTCTACTATATCATTTATATTCACCATTTACCATATAATTCGCACTATGTGTGTATTTGTTGTAAACACAAGCCATCGGTCGATTTCTGGGAATAACAATAATTTATCGCACCTCAAGCGGCTCCTGTCATATACATACGTGATATACACACAAAATCGAGCTTGCGATAAGAAAATAAAATTGGATAAGCTGTACAATAGTACGGATAGTGTGATATTAAATTTCAAGCTCCCCCAGTGGTCTCTCTCTCTCTCTCTGTGCGGGAACCAAAATCTCCTTTTTTTTAAAAAAGTTGCACGCTCTCAGGATATTATATTTAAAAAAAACATATAATAACAAAGCCGGTAAGTCTATGTGTGTTCAACGTCTCTGATACTTATTTTTATATGTTTCATTATATAATCTATATACACGTAGTAGGGAAGAATACAAAAAAAAAAAATCCTCTTGGTCCATCAGATTGAAACCTGTTGTAGTTGCACGATCGACGTCCACAAGGGCGCTTGTATTCATTTTTTATCTTTAACAAAAAAAAAAAAACTACCATAGTCACCTGTACATTTTTTGATAATCCAGACCTAATGGTATTGATCGTAAAAAAAAAAAAAAAAAAATGTCATTTTTTTTATTCTTCCCTATTACACTCTGCACATGGTGTACATTTTTATAACGAGGTATATTTTACCATGGAGTGTTGTATTAACGTCCCCCAAAAAACATGTCACGACGAAAAACTCGCGAGGGAGGATCATCAAGCAACAGTCGTCGGGCCAAACGTTACCAACTCATGCCCTGGTTGAGCGCCAGTTCGGCGGACGACGCGGACCGGCGTCCAGTTTTCGCGCTCATTCTACAACGTATGATGAGCGGCTGCGAGATGATCGACTACGGGGTTAAATCGTCGTCCACGTCACCGGGAGCCAAAAACTCCACGGTGAATTTCCATCTGCCAAGCGACGCGGAATCCAAGATTAATCAGCTGGCTGATTGCAATGGTAAAAGTGTGTTGTTCTTTCTCTTGTTGTGATTTCAATGTTGACATATATGATATGTGTTTGTGTGTGTGTGTGTGTGTGTGTATACAGGAAACGCGTTGGTCGTCCCCGACTCGTTGCTCTTCTCCGCGGCAGGCAACGAGCAGCCAAACGACGGTAGTTTACTAATCGCCGAGGCGGGCACCATCGGCAACTACAATTACTCGAGAGTGGAATCTGCTCATTTGTTGGTCGACGACAATAACAATGCGCTTAAGCCACAACGCAACTGGTGGGAAGACGAAAATGACGACGAGAACCTCAAAATTGTCCAGCAGGTTTGCATCGACGATTACAACAACAACAATAACGAGAACGACTGCAGCAGGAGTTTCGTCGAGTTGATACCTACTGGCGCGTCGTTGTCTTCGTCCCTCGCAGCTGCTTTTCAGGGACGTTACACCGGTGGTCAAGAGTTGCTGGTACCATTTACGAACGATGGGGATACTGGTGGCTACGTTGAGCCGCAGAACGCGCGGGTGACGAGCGAGATCGACCACCTGACGTCTTCTTCTTTCGTGCAGCCTGTCGTCGATGGTAAAAAAAAGAAGGTATGCGTTTCGTACACTCTGTTCGTCAACGTAATTGTAAAATAACATGTGTTTTTAAAAACAAAGCGCAAGAACAGCATGAGCGAGAAAAGCGTGAGCTGCAGTAGGTGTAACAAGCGGTTCCGGAAGGAGAGCCACCTGAAGACGCACTTTGTCGTCCACACGACGGCGGACAACGGGGCGGCCTCGGCTATCTGCCGGTGCGGTCTCTGCGGCAAGGGCTTCTGCCACCGGGGAGCACTGGCTCTTCACATGCGCGCACACGCGCCCAAGGCCAGGATGACTCTTGCGTAGGAGGCTTTTGTCATACCGCACGTTGTGATTTTTTTAACGAAGGAAATTATGTATGATCGAGAAAATCTATATATATTTTTTTAAACACCAAGTTGTTTTTCGAGCGGTTTTAAGAGTTTTATATTTCGCCCAAAAGGATCAACACGATGATTATTTTTAACACGACGTTTCTTTAATCATTGTTCTTTTAGAGCTTTAAGTTATGTTTTTTTTTTCCCCCTGAGGATAATAATAACATTTGTAAACTAAAATGATTAGTTTTATATAAAAGGTTGTTTCATTGAATCCTCAATAAATTGAAATCAAATAATACAATGCCACGTGTGTTCGTTGTCAATTTATTTAATTGTGTACGTTTTTCCTTAAAATAAAACATTGCAACAACAAATGAAGACCAAAAAAACTCGCGGCTCGTGAGTCGTTTCGAATTACCCGCTGCGAGACGCGAGATCGATCCGCCAGAGAGTGCGCTTATATTCACCCGGGCGGCGTCTGCTCTCTCTTTTTGTCATTTTCCTCACCTCACAGCAGTCCCAACTTGTTAATTTCAACAAGTACAGATCATTAAAAATCAAAATAATCCAACGAAAAATATAATCCTTGTGTCTGGTGAGTACAAATTTATTTTGGTTACTGTATGCTATATATTATACCTATACACAATATGATTCTCAATTTCATGGGTTCCATGTTAGGATCATGGAGGAAGAAAAAAAGCATGTGCTCGACTGGTTTCGTAGAATCGGAGGCACCACCCCCAACCAGGTGTCGCCGCAAAAACCCTTTAAGAAAACGAGCTTCCACAAGTGCGTCGACAGCTCCGTCAAGTACCGCAACATGGGCAACAAGGTGTTCAGGGAGCCCAGACACGACGCCAAGGTTTACACTTCATTCGAAAAAAAAAACACATTCCAATACAGTTTGAAAAACGAAATGACAAACAAAGTTATTGTTTTACATTAATGATTCTAGTCGCACATGCAAATCTGGAGGTTTTACTCTTACAGCATAGCCCATGCTCCTCCGGGCTCCGATCATCTGGCTCTTGGCTATGCAAACAGATCTGCCCTTTTGCTGCACCTTAGAAAATTCGAGGAGTGCATCAGAGATGTCGATAGGACCTTGAAAATAACCAAGTGTTGCGAACTCAAGGCTAAGCTGCTGTGCAGAAAGACCGAGTGTCTGGTTGCCTTGCAAGACGGTGGCTAGCTACATTGAGCTTGAAATCATATTCCACTGGGTGGTGTTGAGTCATTGTTTTTTTTTTTTTTTTTTTTTTTTTTACAGGAAAGCAGAGAAGTGCGTTTGAGAAAGCCAAGTATTGGTTCAACAAAGTTGAAGAGGCCAGAGATATGAAGTTACTGGTGGACAAGATGAAGAAGGCAGAAAAATTGTTGGAAGTTAACGAGGGAGATTTCGACGTTAGGAGGAAGGAAAAGTCTGACATTGATTGTAAAAACGATGCGATGAGTATTAGTTACAACGAGAAGTATGGCCGGCATTTGATTGCCAAGCGCGACATTCGTCCCGGAGAATTCGTCTGCGTGGACAAGTTTTATGTGGCGAGCGCCAACGGCAACAAAAATTTTGCTTACTGCCATCATTGTCTGGCCGTCTCTTGGGCAACTGTCTCGTGCGATCGTTGTGCTCACGCAATGTATTGCAGCGAAACGTGCAAACAAGAGGCTTGGGACAAATATCATGACATCGAGTGCACGTTGAACATGGGTGTTTACTCTTATGAAAATAACATCATACAGATGAGCATTAGAGCTTTGATTATGGGTTACAGGGAAGTCGGCAATATGAAGGGCTTTAAGAAAATGGTAGACGACGCGTTAAAATCCACAGGTGAGGAATAATTGATTAAAGCGATTGCTATTATTTAGCCACAATATTATTTTAGATGAGGAAACTAAAAGTTTTTCGGACAACGGGACGTTTGACGGCAATAGTTTCAAATGCTTCCTTGGTTTGAGTCACTTTAAAGAATTGGATGACGATAAAATTCGAATGGCCATGAGTGCGTTGCTCACATTGCACAACAACAAGAGCGAGCGTGGAAGAGTATTTGTTCTCAATGCATCCAAGAGATTCATAGATCAGAAAAATGCCATTTTCATCTCTTCCCTACTTCTACGACTCATTTCGATATTTCTGGTCAATAGTTTTAATGTTAGTATGAGGACAGTACTTGACACAAAAGATTTTTTTAAATCAAACATTGGTACTTATACTTATTTGTTTGGATAGGTCAGGGAAGATTCAGTTGAATGTAGAAAGAAACGGCAATCGGTTGACTGCATTCTCAAAGTCTGTTGCTCGAGGGGACTGAGCTGTTCTTTTCTTCCAAGTTTTTTTAATCACAGCTGCGATTACAGCGTAAGCAGATTCTACACTAATGATGGAAAAGTCGTGTATTATGCTGTCCAACCTATAAAAAAGGGTGCACAGGTAAAGAAATTGGATGATGATTAATTTGTTGGATCGTCATTTGTTTTATTACACTTTTCATTAATCCTTTTAGATTTTTACATCTTATTACTGTAACTACATAACAGAGGCTCTTCCAGCCAGAAGACATTTTTTACGTCTAATGTTCGAAGTGAATTGCGATTGTCTTGCGTGCAAAAAAAAATGGCCCCATTCCGAAGTCATGATGTCTAAGGTTTGTCCAGATAAAATATAATCCACAATGCTTGTATTTCTGAGTGTGCATTACTGTAAAAAAAAAATCCCCTTTTTTTTTATTTAGGTGCTTCAATCGCCTCCTAGTCAAGGTTTATCAATGTTGTTTGATAACGTAGAATTTCTCGCCAACTTTGGAAAAAGAGATCACAGATATAGTCAAAAAAAGATTGAAAATATAGCAAAAAAGGTAGAAGTTGCCCTACAGTCGGACATTAAGCCTTCATTTACCATTCAATCATTTATTCACGTACTTGTAAGAATGATGGATGTACGTTATGGTACTATATTAAGAATACCTAACAAATGTAGGAAAGAATAATAATCAAGACAAATCAAAAAACGATTTTCTATGTTGACTGCTACTGTTAAAATTATTTTTTTGCAGCCAATCAAAATTGACATAGATCACGTGAGTAAAACTATTTATGTACAAGAAAAAAGTATGCGTATTTTGTAGCTTGAACAAAACAAAAATGTGACAATTTGGTACGAATAACAATATTCTGATCATATAAAATAAGCTAAGTTGAATTGTTATTTTTGTAACATATTGGATTCTGATCATAAAAGGAAACTTGATTTATTTACGTTTATGACACTGTAATGACAATCATCCTTTCGACAATTATAATTATTATTATTATTACAAAACAAGTAACCATTTATTATTTTACTAAAATTGTTAAAGAGATTTTGCTGTATCAATAAAATTATAAACTTGTGCGGAAATCAAAGTCTCTTTTTTTTCCTATTCTTTTTTTGAAAAGAAAAAAAAAGTTGTAGTATGCTCTCGGCGTATTCTACTTAAAAAACATAACCGAGAGCTTCGATTGCTTAGTGGTAGCGTGTTAACCTCCAGAGATACTTGAGGGGTCGTGGGTTCGAATACCATCGGAAATTATCTTGGTTTTTTCTCGGTCTTCTCAAGTCACATACATACAATGTAAGCTTTCATTTTATTGAAGATGTTAATCTTTCTTCATGCAAGTAATTAGTAACTGAACTCAACTAAACTTTATCATTACATGATTTAAGACAACACTTAGTATTAGTGAAATTTCTTACGTAAGGAGAATTAGTGGGTTTTTATAACGAATTGCTTTAAAATTCCTGACACAAGCATTCTAAATAATATAGTTATCACTGCATGCTCGTACTTTCATCTTTAAACGATCAGTGACACAAAAAGTTTTGTCAAAGTTTACTCTATGAGTCAAGATCGTAAGTACCAGTCACTAATTTTATCAATCAAACGTACTAACAACTACGGTTAATAATAACGTGTGATAGTTTCCTGACGTACATTAAAATCTTTTGCCAATTTGATATTCTACAATTTAATGGAATATACTTTGGAGCAACGATTCTCTAATCGAACGCGTGCTAACAGCAAGAAAGTATTAATTTACAAACTTTAAAAAAAAGTGTATATTCCATAAAATCATTCGATTGTCTACACAGACTTTAGCACAGCTACTTTATGATTTTTTAAATACTTTTATAAGAAAAAAAAAAAAAAATTTCATTCGCCGCTATTTACAGTACATTATTTTTAAAATTATTTTCTTGCTGGCAAGTAAGTGCAATAAATTATAGTAAATTTAGCTGTGAATTTTTTTTTTCCCTATGAAATTTTAATGCATTCTTTTTAATGGAAGTCAATTTATTTAATTGTGTACGTTTTTCCTTAAAATAAAACATTGCAACAACAAATGAAGACCAAAAAAACTCGCGGCTCGTGAGTCGTTTCGAATTACCCGCTGCGAGACGCGAGATCGATCCGCCAGAGAGTGCGCTTATATTCACCCGGGCGGCGTCTGCTCTCTCTTTTTGTCATTTTCCTCACCTCACAGCAGTCCCAACTTGTTAATTTCAACAAGTACAGATCATTAAAAATCAAAATAATCCAACGAAAAATATAATCCTTGTGTCTGGTGAGTACAAATTTATTTTGGTTACTGTATGCTATATATTATACCTATACACAATATGATTCTCAATTTCATGGGTTCCATGTTAGGATCATGGAGGAAGAAAAAAAGCATGTGCTCGACTGGTTTCGTAGAATCGGAGGCACCACCCCCAACCAGGTGTCGCCGCAAAAACCCTTTAAGAAAACGAGCTTCCACAAGTGCGTCGACAGCTCCGTCAAGTACCGCAACATGGGCAACAAGGTGTTCAGGGAGCCCAGACACGACGCCAAGGTTTACACTTCATTCGAAAAAAAAAACACATTCCAATACAGTTTGAAAAACGAAATGACAAACAAAGTTATTGTTTTACATTAATGATTCTAGTCGCACATGCAAATCTGGAGGTTTTACTCTTACAGCATAGCCCATGCTCCTCCGGGCTCCGATCATCTGGCTCTTGGCTATGCAAACAGATCTGCCCTTTTGCTGCACCTTAGAAAATTCGAGGAGTGCATCAGAGATGTCGATAGGACCTTGAAAATAACCAAGTGTTGCGAACTCAAGGCTAAGCTGCTGTGCAGAAAGACCGAGTGTCTGGTTGCCTTGCAAGACGGTGGCTAGCTACATTGAGCTTGAAATCATATTCCACTGGGTGGTGTTGAGTCATTGTTTTTTTTTTTTTTTTTTTTTTTTTTTTTTNAAAAAAAAAAAATTGATCGACTCGTCAAATAAACATCAATTTTTGAGATTTGAAAATTGAGAAAAAACAATAGGGTTTTAACGAGTCTTTTTTTTACTTGGGGTTGTTTGATATTTTTAGCAAAATATGCGCTTTAATAACGAAACGATTGGCGAAAAAATAAAAATTTTTTTGGTTGCCTCATTTCTACCATTAATTGAAAGAGCTTTTAAAATAGTTGGACGGAGCGGGCATGCGGGCAAACATATTTTATCAGTGGGAGTCACATGTGCCCAGATCGAGATACTTATAGTTTAACGGTGTCTCCTGCAAAAATACTCATGATGAAAGACAGTAGGTATACTAGATGAACTTCTCATAAAGTTTACTCTTAATTTTGTTTATAGGTGCTTTCACAGGTTTTGTTCTACGTGTTATTTGAAGCGCCTCAAACATTGTTGTTACAAAAAAAAGCTCAAGCAAAAAAATTGATATCCTAGACTTTACATTTTACTTAAAAAGTAAGTAAGAAACATCAAATTATCTCATTATTTTACATATAAATTTTCATTGTAAGTAGAAAAATCAGAATATGCTCAAAAAAATCGTTATTTTAAAAGGTTTAAAAACTAACTTTGGAATTTACCTGTTAGGAAATATATTAGTATGCTTTTAGCAACTTATTTGCGACTTATCTCGTATATTTTACAAAGATAAAAGTTGTCCGATAAAGATTTTCACGATTATTTCATATAAAATAGATTGTCAATAATTTTTCCAATAAGTTTCATGTGCTTTAACATATCCAATAAGAACTCATTTGCGAAGTTCAATAAATTTCACATGACAACATATTCACATACAACGAGTAACAATAATCCGATTTGAATTTGTATTTTTGAGTATACCAGCTTCAAAAGCTTCATACATAAGCATTGTGGACGTACAGATCTAATTGATCCTTAGGCCGTGTTCAGATGCAACGCCAATAGCAATCTGCAATCCGTGTAAATAAAAAAAGTATCGGCGTGGCGTCTGAACGTAGCCTTTTAGCTCCTAATACCCAATGTTAAAGATATGTTGAAGTGACTAGTGGCGCCAGCCTTCTCCTCCAACCTCATGCACCTAGCGGATATAAGGCATACTATATCGTACATCTGTTATGCATATTATTTGTCCTAAGAGCATACATACAATCGTGGCTGACATACTTACTCGGCTTACATAAAGAGTTTCATTCTATATTCTCAGCCATAGACCGAAAGACACTCGCGTCTTTCTTTACTGATAAGAGAGTTTAATACATAAACTTTTAGCTACGATCTACACTTTGTTTTACTTTGAGGAAAACGGCAAAATATTAGTTTTTTTATTAAAATGGCTAAAAGGGATTTAGAAACAATATGTAGAGAAGAAGATTTTGGAACTCCAGTTGCACATCCAAACCTGTCGGGTCATCAAACTGTGTCTTTCAGCGACACGTCTACAGAGGCGAGACAGTTGGACCTTACAAAGATACCCGTCGGTTTTTCTCCCTTTCCACCCATCAAAAATAAGGTAAAGGTAAGCAATTGTGAACAAACATATTTTTTTTGTTCCTAAAAATTCATGATAGTGGTGTATTTGTAGAATGTCTATAATAGGATGTTAGATTGTACACAATTTTCCCTGGATTCAATTACCGCCATCGTAAGTATGAAAGTTCTTTGTCTTATTTTTTTTCTACTTTCACTTTTTTAATATTTGATCTCTCTCGTGTTGAACGCTTAAATTACATTTTTAAACGTACATGCCGATTAGTGTTATATTCTGCTTCGTCAACAATATCGATCAGACCTGGGTATGAATACAACTTTCTACCTGTTAAAGGTCTCAAGATCTTACTTTTACCATACTTAAGACAAAATTTTGATTGTCGTCAATTTAATTGTTCTGTGATTGGTTAAGACTATTCTTGCGCACGTCAATTAAAAAAAAAGATTAAATAATCTTTATTTAAAATTTTTGCGTTTGATAACTGTCAAAATTATGCATTTCATATTTGTATTTTATTTAGATGTTTTAACAAAATCGTAAAAGTAAATATTTGTTTTTAACTGTAAGGGAGTAGATCGTGAATCGCGCAAGGACGGAGCCCCTAGCACCATTTAACCTATAAAAATGCAGCTATTTTAATGTAAAATAATTAATAAATTTAGTAATATGTAAAATTTTTAGGTCCGTAATAACATTATTTCAGTAACGGGCACGAAGACAGGTCAGCAAGATGAGGACGGAAACGTCTTATTCGATACTACCACTGACATTCCATGTAAACTGCCAGAAGACTGTGATATAAAAAAAGTTAAGGTATGGCTCGGCGAAGACAAGATCTTGTATATATCTGTTCCTCTGAAACATCAGCATGTCGTCGATGAATAGAATGTAATCATCATTAAAAATATCAGCTTATTCACTGTCACATCTAACGAAAAAAAATGTATAAAGAAAAAGAAGAAATGATGTCACTACATTACCTCACCTTTTTTATACGAATATTTAACCAAAGCCATTTAAAATATTATAGTTTAAAGCACATTAATACAAAGATATGAATCATAGTTTCAACGTTTTATTGTATAAATTAGACAATACGCTTATACAGTTGTCGATCCGCTTATCCTAAGTACAACTATTCCATCTTACACTTAGTAGAGGTACTTACAGTTCACGATACTACTGTAAAAATATCTATGATACAANAAATATATTAAATGATCGAATATAAAAAATGATCAGCTTGTAAACACATGCAGAAACACCCACTATTTTGAAACTAATTTAATCATGTTTGCAGTATTTGGTAGTACTTAAAATACGAAAGTAAAATTTTTGTTGGAGATAATAGGTAACTTAATTTTTACAATATTTAAGCTTTAAGAGATAAACATATTTTCAGAAGAATTGGAAGTTCTAGTTTTCAGTAAGACTTTGAAGTCATCTCTTATTAAATGATTTTTGACAACTGTTTCACATTCAAAGAGAATTTATTTGACTGGTGAGATTTAACTCATTTGTTTGTCAAAATCTTGTACAGTACCTTGAATTACTTTGAATAATTGATGTCACGGAAAAAAAATATCTAGTTGCTTTACTTCGAGTTTTGGAATGTGTTTATTGAAGTGGGTACAATTCCTACGGTTACAAGATGTATACAGATATCATTACTTGTCATAATTTCGTGTTAGCACAGAAATCGGACATTTTCCGAGTTTTTGTTGCAAAGAAGTAATTTCTACCTAGCATATGTAAAACACAATTTTATTTTAATTTGCTTTTTACCAAAATGCTTATAGGCAAGTCCGAGCAAATCTTACGTACACATATATTTATTATGTTAAATATAAAATGCTTACAGATAAAAAGTAAAAGTAATGACTTTGTCTCGTAACTGATTGTACTGTACATCTTACTATTTGACTATAATCGTTTGAGACTACATTAAGGAAATTAAAAACACATTAATTCAAAGTACCAAATACCTTTCATATGCTCCACTGGCATAAATTAGTGTATGAGTGTAAAAGTTATATTTATTGCCATGAATACCTGGTTACACTTGGTTTGTTGTTCAATATTAAACAATACAAATAAATTAATTTATAAATAAATAAACTTCGTTAAGATCCCTTTAAGCCCGTAAATTAAAATATAAGTTTGTATGGTGTTAATTTTTAGTAATCCTCTAGAAACCCATCTATGTGATATATTTTTTGTGGCATTAAAAATTTTTTCTCTAAAAAAAGGAAGTAAGGATAAAAGTATCAAAACGTTAAATCAATTTCAAACAACCAACTGCAAATAGAGTGTGATAAGTTAATTTTAGATCCAAATCACTATGTCTTATTTTCGAATCGATTTTATTCTTTGTATTCTATTTTATTTTATCAATGCAGAAACGTTTCATTAAACAAAAATATTTTTTTTACTATGTAGGAGCTTTGTTGCATTTGAAAGAAGCGTTGATTGAAAAAAAGCAGTTTCTCCTACTTGCAACAAAACGATCTAATCACTGGCAGTGAGAATGTGTTAGTAAAAAGTCAGTCAGTAAATTGACCTAATCTCTGAAATGTGTTCTTCAAATAATAATAAAAAATAATTTCCTTTAAAGTGGTAACTAATCTCTTTTTTCATGACG